>JAGDQP010049735.1:966-14423 GCA_022664845.1 Lepisma saccharinum | reverse complement strand
CATCGAATTCTGTTTGAGTCAACTGGGGAAGATACGTCTGGTAATGTTGGCCAATTTCAAATCACTACAAGTTACAACACTGGTTTGTAAGTCTCGTCTTGTTGTGAAAGGCGGAAAGCTCCGCAGAAATTAAACATATTTTTGAACTGTAGGACAAGTTGGTAAGAAATTTATGTTCATTCTTTAAGAAGAAGAGTTCGAGATATAAATGTAAACTTTCACGTATTACTTAAATATTTTAATATGCAAATAAAGAGAAGAAGTTTGGCTTACTAAGAAAGTGAAATGATACTATTACATTTATAATAAACATGGAGCTGCTGAGTAGTTTCTTGGGGATAATTTTAATATTAGAAATGAGCCAGGAACGTGAGTTGATAGGGAGCCGTGATCTTTCAGCGTTCGGAAAACAGAAAAGTATATATATCACTATCTAACTGCAAAGCTTCTTTATATTTCAACACTCAATTTATGCTTTATTGCGATGCATAAGTAGGTTATTTTAATCAACCACCAGTTGTGAAGAACCACGACGCTATTCGAACCCAATTCACACGGAAAACAATTACTGGTAATGAATTGTGTTCGTTAGATATAGTTCGATTTTCTTTTAAATTTAAAGAAAATTTTGAGCAGCTAGTAAAATAATAATTCTGCCTCATTCCTAACCACATTACATTAAAAAAGTGCGACACGATTAATAACGTGTGTGTGCTCTACTAGCAATAAACTATGAGTGACGGTAAGAAGTTTTTAACTGGTGCTGCTTATAGAAAAGCGACATTAGAAAAATTAGAAAAAGAACAGGAAGTAGTAAAGGAGACGTGGAAACCCAAGAATCTGGACAAACATTAGAATTGTCCCAAAACGAATTAGACTCAGCTACAAAATCTCCTAATGCAGTAGAATTTGTAACTAGAGGTGGAACTGGAACATCAACAACAGAACAAAAGGGCGATGAATCCAAAGACTCGAAAATTGAGTGTGAACCGAAACATACTGAACTGGTAGACAACAAAGAGTTTTTTTTTTATATATAATTTCTCAGAAGAGCACTACAGAACAGCCCGAAAAGTATCACAAAGATTTTGTGTTTGGTCCTGCTTTGTGGCCTGTCAATGATAAAACCCGAGAGCAAGTCATAAAAAAAAATGGAATAAATCAAGACATTTCAAAGTTAGATTTTAGCCGTTCTGAAAGACAATTGGGGCGCAACATCGCTTCTTAACTCAAATTCTGCAATTAACTGCAATAATTGACACATTAAGTAACGAAATGGAAAGAAAACTGTATACGATGAGCTCAACTCGTTGTTTGTATGTTTTCCTGACATAAACACAGTAATGGAACACAATAGAACTTGTGTACTTTTTATGATAAAGATCTACCAACTACGGAAGATTTTGTAAACGTGTGTTTTCGTATTTCTTAAGGATTGGATGAACGTCCAAAAACCATATTCAAACTTTACGAAGTGGTACATGAGAACGAACTTCAAGACGTATACCGTTACGTTGACTTAGCTTTAAAACTTATTCTTGACACTCCCTGGGTCCAACTGCTCAGCGGAAAGGTCGTTCTCCGCCTTGAAAAGATTGAAAAGCTACACAAGATATACCACGACTGAGGAACGTTTGAGGAATGCGGAAGTTTTGACTATCGAATCCGAGATACCGCAATAGGTGGACTTTGATGATGTAATAAATTCACTTTCAAACTCTGCTTCACGAAGGAAATTATTTTAATTGCCAAAGCTCACTTGTATTTTCCATCAGAACATTTCTAATTCGTTAGAGTTCTTTTTCTATCTAAATTTTTATTATTGTAGGCAAATGAAATGTTCGAAACATATCCTTTTGTTTTCTTTCGAAACGCACTCTTTTGTGGATCTGCGTTACGTATTATCTTGTACCTAATGTTCAAAGCTCTAACAGACAATGTTATTTTTAACATTAAATGCTTTATACAAATGTATATGTTACGCTTTGGAAGATAGAGTACAAAAGTGCCTTCAATGTAAGGAGGTTCTCTAGGCAACCCGTATGCTTAAGTATTACCGAGAGAGAGAGAAAGAGAGGTATTGTTGCTGAGGGTAAGAAGGTGTGAGTGGAAAGGAAGTGGGACCGGGGTAACTGATGGGGGTGGGGAAAGTTGTCGCTAGCCCTTAAGCGGCAGAAGTGCAAATCCGCCTCTGGATATGCGCGGTGTAATACGTTTTGAATACGCCAGTGAAACACACAATCAAGAAGAAGGTCTACTATCAGCAGTTCAAACGGCTACGAGCTGCACTGCTGGACAAATGTCCTGTACTAGTCAATCGCAGTGGTGTTTTGATGCACGAAGACAACGCCCGCCCACACACGGTAAGGATAACCTGATACGTACACAATTGGCTGTTTTTTCAACGTCTATTCTAACTACACATATATTCTTATCGTTATAGAACGTCGCGTTATTTTTAAAATTTCACAAGTCTAATGGTGGCTTTCACCAAGCTTTATTAAAAATTTAACGAATCGTTAGTTAACGAATTTAATGTTTCAAACCCCTTAAATTAACGATTCGTGAATGTTAACGATAATTGGTGAAACGCACCCTAAATGTTTCTACTAGTTAAAAAAATAACTTTGGTCTTTAATTGGGCAACGAATCAGCGTATCTCTCGGTAATTTTTATGACTTAGCACTGGAGAATGTGTCCCAGTCATGAAACAGAGAAAAATAGTATTTCCTGCATAATGATAATTCGCTTAGGAGTTTATTAACGAAACAACAAATCATTTGAAGAAGATTCGAGTAGTAATTCGGAACAAGTCGCACAGCTAATTTTATTCTTTATCCTCAAACAATATATTCTCTTTTACTGAAGATAATGATCAGCAGAAGTGGATCTAACATAGCTTACTGAGAATCATCCGCAACTTCTTGCTTGCAGTAACTACCTTCCTGGGTAAGGAAATGTGGATGAAACCTGATAACGGGAATTAGTTTAATCGTGAACTTTATATAAGAGGGAAACCGGAAAAGATTCGGGAAACGAAATTCTATATTTGCACTCAATGCTAACAGGGAAATTAGTATTCTAGTGCAATAAATTTGACAGAAAAGCTTGCTAGATTCATTCGTGAGACTAAAGTTTATACGGGTCAGTTTCTCTAAGTAAACAACAACATAAATTACTGCTTTTGTTTGTAGAAAGTTAGTTGAGGGGTCTAGATGCAAAGGACTGTAAGTGACATTTTCTCGTTTTAACAAAAATCCGAATTCATCTTCTATATATGACATGAAATATGTGTTAAAAATATTCTATTTTGTATTACATATATTTCGTATCATCATATTTTTTTAAAAGAAAACTTTATTTACATCTCTTTGCATCTATGCTCCTCATTGTAATGATAAATGGTTTTTCTTTAGAATTTTAATAAAAGCGGATATAAAATCAAACATTGGCGAGTGGTGTCAGTGGAAATGCTTTTTCTAACACGAACAAGGTAAGATATGAATTGTAAGTGAGTGAATGTGTGTAAATGTGTAATTTAACTTCGGTAGTAACTATGGGTGCTTCTGTTATGAAAGTCTCATTTCGTCCTGCAAGATTATTTCATAAATGTAGGGTATTCATAGTTTCCGCTTCCTGATACATTCACTTGAGTTTAATGAAAAAATATTACGTATACACCAACGAATTTTTGATATATCTATTTTCATTATCAGTGCAGTAATATGACCGCCAGTGGTTCCGAAAGTCATAAAAACGGGATTTTCTATGGGAAAATCCCCGAAAATTCTCTACTTAAGCTCCCACATACCTCAAAAATCCATACGAGTGGTGTCATTAGAAAGCTATTTATTCATATATGTTTTTACCATCAATGCAGTAATACGGCCGCAAAAGAGGACAAAAATTTACAACAAAAAGGATTTTCTATAGCAAATGTCCCAGGAATTCTCTGTTCACTTCCTTCCCCAACATATTCCATAGCCCCATGCAATTGATGTCACTGGAAAGCCCGTTCTAATACGAACAAAGTGAGGTATGAATCGTAGGTGTGACAATTACGGTGGTAGCTACAGGTATTTCTATGAAATTCGGACAAAATGGTTCGGAGTGGAAAGGGTTCATTGAATCTTTTGAAAGTGGAGCTAAAAATTAAATTCGGCAATTCGGAATTAAAGTAACAAATTGAAAATCACAAGATTACTAATTCAAGTACAACCCGCATCAGCTGTACCTGAAGAGGAGTTCTCTCGAAACCGTAATAGAGATAGGTAGAAATACAGCTCTAATATCAATAAGACAACGAATTATGTCCCACTACAGAAGTATACTAATCTAAATATTTTTATCAGTAGTGAATTATTATCAATAAATTGATATTTAACATGAGCAAGGGAAAGAACCAATACAATTAGGAAGAATAACTGTACTCAGGATAGGATTCCATTATGTGACATCACAACAGTGACGCCATTAAATTCCTCTATTCTATTACTGCAAAAATATGCATACAGAAAATCTATTACACGTAATGGAATAAAGACAGGATGTAATAAGGTCACATCCGTTTATTAAAGCAGGAAATCTTTCTCATTGCAAGTTTTTTTATGTACCTACTACCATATTTAGCATCTTCAGGAAGTGGTCGGCAATAAATTATTGCTCAAATTCAGCATTCGGAATAGATTGTCTGGATCTATATATTGCTACATACAGTCCTTTACAGGCAATAACCCTAAAATAGTCTCAAGTCATTCCTGAACATAATGAACTTTCGGTAAAACATTAATGATTTAGCAGGTTAATGTATGGTGCAGTTCAAAGACTATACGAAGGTTTCATTACGAATGAAGAAGAATTTGCCTGAACATAGCCCGTTCCTTGACAAGACTTATGTCAAAACCACACCCTCTCTTCCTTGCAATAATGAATCAAAACCATATTCTTAATTTAATTTCGATTAGAAACCAAAACACAAAATAATTTGGTTTCTCTTTCTGAAACCAAATGTACGTAGGTAATTTGGTTTCGGTTTCGAATTCTTTAAGTAGCTACTAATGATTTTCGTTTCGATTCAGAAACCATAACCTTGCTGATAAATATGGTTCCAGATACAACAAAAACGAAAACACAAAATAAACTTGATTTTTAATCTGAAACAAAATAGATGTTGAAAATTAAAATTCTGTTTTGTTTCAGTTTCTCTAGTTGTTCTTGAATTTGAATGCGATTCAGAAACCCAAATCCTGATGAATTTGATTTTGGATACAACTGCAACCAAAGTTTACAATACATTTAGTTTCAGTTCCTAAAAAAAAAACGCTAAATCTGTTTCGGATTTGGCTTCGATCATCTAGTTGTTTGGATTTTACTGTGTTTTTAATTACAATAATTGCAATAATTATTCTCAATTATAATAAGAATAGTGATTTGATTTAGGTTATTAAAAGTACGTGCCTATGTTAATCCGCGTCCACCAGTATCAAACCAGATAAATAACAAGAAAAAATCTTCTTGGTACTTTCGATACGTCAATTAAGATTAGTTCTTTTAGTAAACAAAGTGGCGCCTGAAACCTACGGATGTCACAAGTTTCGATATCTTCAAGTCCAAATGAAAGAACATTGAGGAAGAATGAGGCACTGGCACAATCGTGAAGAACCATTAGGGAATTTCCCAGTAAAAAAAAAATACATTTCCGGTTCGGGTTTTGAAGTAAAACCACTTGGATAGTCTCATCTAATCGTTAGGTCATTGCATTAAAATGGAAAAGTAACACTGATAGGCAGACAAGGTTCGTTCGGTAATACCAAACTTATAATTGGTACCTCCCAGTAATTTGAAGTTGGTGACGCTCATACAGTATTTCTAACTCTAAAATTAGATAGCGTGGCAGACATGGTCTAAATTACTCGACAATTAGGTTTCATTAACTAAAAGGGTATTAGCCAAGTAGTTCTTATTAATAAAACACAGAAATATCTGAAAATCTAGAAAACTCAACTTCTCGAATAGGCTTTCTCTTAAATCTGGGAACTCTGCACACGAATGAATAATGTTATCCATTATTGTGAACAAAAGTCACGACTACTTTCAATGAAAATCAAAATAATTCCTTTGATATCTAATATTAACACTGGTCGTTTTTCCAGTGACGTTTATGTTTAAAAAATAGTGGCCTACATATCTCCTTATCTGTCTTCATCGGCTTGTAAGTTCGATATGCAGTGAAGACATCAATGTAATGGTTTGGTGTCGGTAGCATCATACAAACCGAAAAAGACACTCATCATAAACATACAGAATGTTTCAGTGACTTCTTCCACAGTCAAATAAACTGCAAACTGTTTGACGCAAAGCTTTAAAGAAAGTGGATTTATCTAAAGACATAAACAAAATTGAACTATGATTTTTTGGAAAGCAGTGGTGTAAATAAAATACCTCAATGGGCTAAGTACTTGTACTTTGACCGTTTCATAATAAAAAAATGGCACTTTTCATTTCTTAGAAACTAATTGAATAGGAAATAACTTTTACAGGAAACATTTTAACTGGAGCTACGTAACAGCCTACCAGTATATATATATATATATTCACAGCCATGTTCGATCCACTACTGGATGAGGCCTCTCAAGGAGGGAGGAATTGGTCTATTGCTCCCACGCTGACCAGACGTGTTGGGTGAGGAGAGTCGAAGATCGCAACTGTGATCACCACTGTATTTTGTAAACAACAACTCTCCAATTGTCCTCAGAATGCTGGGTCAACACCGAAATTTTGAGCTACCACCGGGAATCGAACCCGAAACCGCTCGCACTGAAGTCGAGCGCGCTACCGAGTAGGCTACGCAGGAAGCTCATATATATATATTGTATGGTCGAGAAACCCAGACAGGACCAGCAAACCTGAACTGTCGCCCCAAAAGAGGCTTCTGCCACTAACTGGGAGAGGACCCACTAACTGGGAGGAAACCCAATACATCTGTTTTAGACTACATTAAATAAGTGAAAAATTTAAAGTTGGAAACGGTGTAAGGCAAGCAGATTCAATTTCTCCAAATCTGTTTTCTTGGGTCCTGGAAAGAGTGTTCCAAAATTTAAACTTGGATGAAGTTGGAATAAAGATCAATGGCGAATATCTTCACCACCTACGATTCGCTGATGATATAGTCCTGTTTGCTTCAAACGCAGAAGAACTACAAACCAGAATGAAAATAATATGTAATGTGAGTTCGAACATAGACCTTAAAATGAATTTAAGTAAACCAAAAGTAATGTACAATCAGCATGCTGAAAACAAGGTAATAAAGATTAGTGTAGAGACAATAGGCATAGCTGATGAGTATGTTTACCTAGGCCAACTCAAAACTTCGAATGCCAAGTTGACTCCAAGGTCATGATCAAGGTCCTCCAATGTCGGTGCTAATCTCAAGATGAAGAATTCTACGCCCCTGAAAATTAGAATTATTAGTACATGCCTTATTGCTAATTGGAATTTTGAGAACTCTGACAGAAAATCAATGTGAACAATTAATATGTTTTTATTATTAACACTTAAAAAAGAAAATAAGGAATAACAAACAAGTTAATAGCACAATTAATTTAACATTCACTAACATAAAATAATACAATTGTTATGTGCCCTTTCGAATGAATTTACTTGTTAATTATAGAAAAAGATCTTAAATTCAATTAATTTTGTTAATCAGTTACTTCTTTTGACTCAGGCCTGGCCTTACAAACTAGAACGGTTTTACCTTATACTGCAGCTGCTGTCGTACTTTGTAGAGGATGCTGGTTCAATGCCCGTTTAAGCTTCGCGGTTGCCGCGGACGCCCGATACAAATATCAAACGGAAAAGTGTTCCTAATTCGTCTATCTTCGTGATGATGAAGAAAATGATGAGGAATCCAATAATGCCCAATAAAATATACAAAGGACAAAGGGAATAGAGAGGATTCTCAATTGTCATACAATCACTGACTTCAATTTAACTACACTGATACATGAAATAAAGAATCACTGTCTTCTTATTTCTTGTTTTTTTATGACACACCTAGCAAATTGTGGCAGTGTCGGTGCTGGGCTCTACCTTCTAGGAATGACGGACGTATGAAATAGCATCCTTAGCTGCTTGGCTGGCGTTGATCCACGCGTTTGAGGCCTGTTGACATTTAATTCTTGATGAATAACCACACTTGCCGACTGGTGATGCTCCGGCAGGGTGAAGCTATGAGGGGTTTGTCATTATCCTCCTCTGACTAACTGTAGAGTTTGATTACTTGGTTAGACATCGTGCTGTGTATAGTGTTGATAGGGAATACGTACTGTCCATTTTCCGTAGAAACTGCTGATCTTTTAAACTTTGTTGTTCCGGCACACGAAAATGTATCATACTGAATTTACGTAGAGAGTGCGAATAACTTATGGAATACGCACGGAGCTTCTAACACATTAATTACTTTTAACACGGAGTACTTTTCGACACTTAATAACTTTTCACGAATTCACATTGAATCTTTGGGGATTCAAGCGGAGATTGTTTTATGAAGACCACAGTACGATGCGTGATCATCCTTTTGGTGGTCAATAGCCGAGTGATATGTGAACAATACACTTACAACATCGATACCGGGAGTCGTCTCCCGCGCTCTTTTCTCATTGGTTAACTAAAAAGTTCTAGAAAGTTCTTCGGCTCCTAATCTGTCCTCTTTTAATTGGATGATCGAACAGAGGTGATAATCATACAGAGGTGATAATTCCTCTTTGTTTTACGTCCTGCACTATCGCGGTGCATGATGACTTCACTGCTGGGGTACCCAAAAGGCTGTCAGAGAAATGAGTGGGAAGCAGAAATGCATGTGTGTGGATATGTCTATGCGTAGGTATAGACAGCCTTTGCTTGGTATAGTCCACCTAAACGTCGTAGGAAACAAAAACCTTCGTAGCTACTTCGAGATTTTCCCGACCTAACCTCCTTTGTGGTCGCAAAAAGCTGATGTAATATGCATGTATCGTGAGTTTGACTGTCTGAGTTTCTATTCAAGTGCTTTTTCATTGGCACAAACGCGCTTGAAATATAATAAAATATAATGCAACGGGATTGATCCGTTGCACACTGTATGTGTATTTCTACAAAATGATTATTATAAAGTTCACCTGACACCTTAGTGAACGGTTGTGCTCTTAAAACCATGCAGTAAACTTTTCTAAATCAGACTTGTCTCTCTCTATCTTCTCGATTATCTGATTTCAACATGTTGCTCATTAAATGTTATCTAAAAATTCTTCAGTAGTTTCATGTACTTTCAAAACATAACGAGTTCCCCGGATCCACTTTTGCACCAAATGATCTCTTGTATTTGGTTTCGTGTTATTGTAAATCTGCTTGTGAAAATTATTGTGGATATCGAAAGTCAGGTTTACACTGTTCACCTATGTGCAAACATTGCAGTGGTCTTTCATGTTACAACGTAGCAACCGTTAATGAAGATCATGAACTAAGTGATGGCGTATGAGCATGTAAATAGTGTAAATAATAATATAGTGGTTCTGTTAGTATTTAAGAATTATTTATTTATGGAATGATCAAGAAAATATAATGCGAAAATAAAGACAGATAAGGCCAATATAAGCCGTATAAGAATAAGAATGAAAACATATATACATTACCTTCAAATTAAACATCAGCTAGAAGTGGGTGGGAGGTCCGTGATACTGTGGATGTCGCTGGTTAATTATTTACAGATTGTGTACATATTACGACAGCGAAGATTAATTCATTCGCAGCTTCCGGTTGATGCTAGTCCGGGACACGGCGAGTCCATAGTTGGTGGATAATGGGAAGACCCAATCTGGGTTCGAGGCAAAGCCTCCCCGAACCAAAGTTAGCAAAATTATTACTTTAACGAATCTATTACACATCTAAACCTACTGAAAAATCAGATTCTTTTTGGATCGTAATCTATGGGGAAAATTTGAGCAAAGGTGTGTGTTTCTAGAGGCTTTTAAGGAGACTGGGAGACTGTATTGTCATCCCAGTAAGGAAACCGCTATTTTCTTTTTCAAGGAAATTCCCTTTCTTCTGTCGCAGCCTTATATCGGTGAAGTTATAGGAAATCCAACTATATTGCAAACAAAAGGAGGTACAATCGTTAGTTTCTGATAATTAGGGTAGTAGCTATGGGTACCTTTTTGAAAGTCTCGGCACTGCCTCGTATCCTGGTTCAAAAGCATTGTATATATAATAATAATAAATCACAGCCATATTCAATCCACTAGTGGATGAGGCCTCTCCCCGAAGGGAGGAGTAGGTCTATTGCTCCCACGCTGACCAGACGTGTTGGGAGAGGAGAGCCGAAGCTCTCACTGTGATCGGCACTGTATTTTATTCACAGCAGCTCCCCAATTGTCCTCACGATGCTGGGTCAACACTGAAATTTTTTAACCCCCACCGAGAATCGAACCCGGGACCGCTCGCACTGAAGTCGAGCGCGCTACCAACTAGGCTACGCAGGAGCTCATTGTGTGTGTGTGTGTGTGTGTGTGTGTGTGTGTGTGTGTGTGTGTGTGTGTGTGTGTGTATATACACATGAGCCGAGCTGGTCTACCGGTTCCCGTAAGATCACCGAAGTCAAGCAACTCTGGGTCTGGTCAGTGTTTGGATGGGTGACCATTTCAGCACTCCAGATGGTGTTGCCTGTGCGGCGTCCATCCAGCGTCGTGAGGCCAATTGGGGAGCTACCTGAATAAAGAGGTAGCGATCACAGTTGAGGGCTTCGGCTCTCCTCTCCCAACACGTCTGGTCAGCGTGGGAGCAGTAGACCAACTCCTCCTCTTCGGGGAGAGGCCTCATCCACTAGTGGATTGAATATGGCTGTGATTTATTATATATATGGAAAATTCCCTTATGTTGTTTCTATGTTACGTCACAGCCCCACGTGAGTGGGGTCATCAGAAAGCTTATTCTATTACAAAGAAAACGAGTTATGGATTGTTAGTTTGTGACAATTAAGGTACTTTTGTGTATGTCTATATTTTCGTCCAAAAATTGCGGGGGCACAACGTTTTAGTGGGATTGGGGGGAAAGCACCGGGAGGATTTTAGGGCACATTTGGGAAAATAAATATCTAGTATCGTATTTCCTGGGCTATTGGAAAAAAATCTTTGGCAGTGCCGGGAATCGAACCCGGGACCTCTCAATCCATATTCATACACGCTAACGACTAGGCCAGACGGGGGCGGGCAATTATATATTTCGATATATATAACTCAAACGCAAAACACAGTAACTCAAAATGTTTGGGGTGTAGAACATTGTAACGAATATTTGAATGTCAAAAATGCACACGCAGAGTTAGATTTCCTGCTGAAGTACTATCTTACTTTTTTTCATTTCTTTACTTGTTATCATTTTGAGAGAACAGTTAATCTGAAGTGCGAAAACTATCTAGTCAGTTTGAACTGTGCACGTAAAATATACGTAGATTCACTGAATGGTCTTTTCTCTTTCACATAGTTTGGCTTAAAATCATGTGCCATTTTAAAAAGATTAGCTAATGAACGAGTGTTGCAGCAGATCAGAGCAGAAATATTTTTATAGTGGAAACAAACCACGCACAGTATGTAGAAATACTTAATATAAAATATATAATAACTTCACTATTTTCTTATTAACAAATTAACCATACACTTTCACTACCATTATATTTCTAAAATCTCATTTTATATATCCAATTTTGGGCGCTTATTTTCTGACAAACTCGGAATACATATATTGTGTGCGGAAAACTACGTATGGGTTTATTGGGATAAGGTTTAACAACCCTTACTACTATCAGATCCATTTTCACATTATACACGTGTTTCCTATCTCGCGAGGAAACAACCTTGGTGACAACATGGTTTTGTTTTCCGTCAGCACCAATGGGGCATCCCAAAGGGAGGTTCCCCACCGGAGCGAACTCTGTCAAAGTTAAACTTTGGTTCATTTCTGCGAAAACAGTTGAAACAATTGTCCGCGTACATGCGGAGCTAGAGGCGGGTTGTCGGATAAAATGAGTTCGTACTCATGGGTACGGCACCCCAGAGACCAAGATAGTTTCGTATTCATATCGATCTGAAAACCTTAGCCATTTCTGTTCCCGAGGGATTCTGGGAAAATTGCCAGAGGAGCAATAAAAATCTGATGGAGAAGAGAAAGGATAGTGGTGCGAGGAACAAAAACAAGAGTGAGACGATAGGACTCTGTTGCTTATATTCATACGCAACATTCCAAAAGGGAAAGATGCATCATTGTAAACAAACGAACCACTTACACAGAAAACTACTTTACAATAATTTGAAGGTCTGCGATGTAACACAAAGAAATTACATTTCTTTCCTTTCTATATTCCGACTTCGAAAAAAAAAAAAAGTTCTTGAGACTAGATCGCACTCTCGGTTGGAAATGTGTACTATAACATTCTATCACTGCAATACGGAAGTAGTTCTCTTTTTCTTCATTCCATCTACTTGCTTATCCTATTAGCTATATTCCTTTCCTCTATTTTGAACTTCAGAACTTTGTACTTTGCAACTACTGATTTTGTTGTTCTATATCCTTTGCGAACTTGTTTTGAAACAGAAAAGGACCTGTCATCAGAGTCAGATCTTCTGTCAATGTACAAAATTAAAATTGAAATTTAAACATAAAACTATTACTTTACACTACATATAATTTGTTAAACATGAAATTGTGTTTCTGAGGCATGTGAAATTGTTTCTTTTAAGCATACATTTCCCAAAAGATATATATTTCAAAAGTTCAGTTCTAAGTACATGGTAAGTTTTCTTTAGTACGAATTACGCCGGAAGGTAGTAAAATAATACTTTACAGCTTGTAATTATGACATTCATTAAAAATTAAAACGTAACTTGTTTTCAGTTTAAATTATTGCTGTCATCAAAAACTATTAGAAATATGACATTATGCTACTCTGATTCAACGGTTAGTTAGCTATTGCCATGATTTAGGGCAATTCAATTACTTTCAGCTGAAAGATCATATGGCGTGTCCAATATTACCTACATTTCTTAAATAACGGAAAACAAGTGAGTTAATAGACATTTGTAGTAATATTAAATTGCCTAAAGAGTCATTTTTATCTTTTTAAGTTCAACTCATTAGATTAATCACAAATTTGGTATGGAAAATAATCAAGCCGATTTTCGAAAATTCTTCAAAAACAGTTTTCTCATAACCCACATGCTCATAATTCCAAAATACACTTTCGTGAAGAAATACATTTTCAGAACATAACCTCTTCCTTCACTGATATAAAATAACCTTATTGGAACAGCACGTTCTACATACTTTGATAAACTCTTATTAATTGAGGAGTTCATTGGAAGAACGGTTTTATCTGCGAGATGTTGGACCGAAAAATTTGGATAGCCGTTGCTAATGAATTTCATACT
>JAGDQP010049734.1:0-11135 GCA_022664845.1 Lepisma saccharinum | reverse complement strand
TTTTTTTTTGTCGGCGAAAAAATTATATTTTTACATCCTCTTTTATCTACATATCGTGGTAATATTTACCTCAAACGTGTCTCATGTGATTAAGTATGTGTCTGTCAATCAACAAATTTATACGACGTTTCAATATATTTATTTTTGAAATAAGTCTATTATAGACATGCGACAAAACTTCTGTTCATAGCTGTACAGAGAAATGAGTTTACTCTATTACCTCATATATCAAAGGTTAAATGACTACATACGCGATGCAAACAATTCTACTCCGACATCTGGAATTGCGCATCATCTCAAGGTTATTAAACTTAAAATTACTGATGCACCAATATTCCACGAACAAAGTACTATCTACCAAAGTATCTTCACATACAAAAAGCAACAAGCACTGAATTCGGATCATGGACAGTTGGATACAATTTATACAGCAGAGCATCGATTATCCGGAAACCGGTTAGCCAGATAGTTCTGAGTCAGAAAAAAATGAAGAAATAAGCTATTTTGAACTTCAACAGAACTTTTATACTGTATATTATAATGGTTCAATCTAAATTTTCTTTTAATATATACTCTGTGCAATATGTTCGTACTTATTTTCATTTGTAATTACAGTAAATCTTTTTTGAGCTCTTTAACAGTGCTATTTTATTAATCTAACTACTAAAACCAAAACTTATATTGGAGATCGCAATATTTCCATATTAAGCTTTGTATTTTAAGTAATAATTATCCGGAATATCGGGTTTACAGTCCTCAATAGACCACAAAAGTCTTCTGTCAGATCCGGTTGGTTGTCATGGTAACCCGCCATGTTCAAGTCTAAACAACAGTGGTTGGTTTATGTAGTTTCTTCGATAATAATTCATCATGGGTATGTGCTTCGTACCAGATTGCAAACGTTACAATGAGAGAGAGACATGTCGCTTTAAAAGGATGAAAACCAGAAAAAGAAAAAAAAATCAGCCATTACTTCCACAAGTTACTGTCTACGTTCCTACCATCTAAATTACTTGACTGTTCACTGTTGTTTAGACTTGACCCCCGCCGCTGCTATGGCAACCAACCGGATATGGTGCCAAGCCTTTAGTCCTCCATTAATCGGATAATTGGTGCTCTACTGTCTACTAATTTTGTAGGTTAAAATAATAACTATACGGAGGTTTTAAATATCTTCATTCACCAAATACAATATTGAATATATTACTGAATGAGCATTATTTTAATAAAAGTCCCACTTTACGAAAGATTTTAGAATTAACACCATACTCATCTTTTACCCACAACACACATTCAGATTCCGAACATGTTCCTCATTGCATACGCTCTGCCATTACACAGCACACCTTTGAACCAACCAGAAGACCTCGAAGTTTTATCTTGACAAGTACTGTAGTTCACATATGCATATTACCCTAACTTACCTACCTATCCTACATGAATGTACAAACGGATTCCCAAAAACGTTCGTAGTTACTATTTTTAGTTTGAATGTTCTTTGTACTGGAAGGATTGGTTTCGAGAATCAAGATTTAACCTGTACATTCCGCACCATTCAGAACTTTTGGATTTTTAGTTGGGATCCACATCCAAACTTTTCCGAATCGGGTTCTGAAAAGGTTAAATTTCTCCAATTTTCATATCTGAGGTATATTGTAGCAAGATTACTGAGTTGTTGGTTATTTTAATAACAATAAAGTTTTGTGAAAAAATAGTAACATTTTAAACGGAATTCTGACCTTCTGCTCAGTTACGATGTTTTGAAATGTTCACAATTTCGCCTTTAAGAAAAATATTTCGAAAATTTTCGACATCATGCTTACTCTACAGAATATATTCACGCATTTTGTCAATCGAATTATGTTATGATCTGTAAAAAGAATATGTTAGTTTTAAACGATCCCCATCACTTTTCTTTTTGTAAATATGCTTTTAGAGGCGAAAGTCATTCTTTTTAACCTTTGGGCGTGATTTTTGTTCCGTGGTAGCTATCCTGAGCACTTAAATAAGCAATTCTCGTGGCATATTCTATCCTAGATATATCAGTGACAAAACAAAGATAGAAAAAGAGAACAGAAACTTATTATTAACGTCCTAAATTAGCTAACGACCTTTGTTTAAGCGGGTTTGATTCCACGTAAGCCCACTACGCTGAGTTGGGACTAGCTACACTAAAATCTAGAAAAAGAAATTAAATCCTTATACTTCGATTTTATTTAGTTTCAACTTTTTTTTTTTTATTATTATTGGATGTAACCCACATGAATTTTAGGCAGTTTTTTGCATACACTTACAAGCGTACTACTCCACTGTACAATATGACACACACACTTTGCATATTGGAAAGACGGAAACTATAGACCGATTGCAAAGGCGCAGACTCGACCGTGGTGCTAGCCTATAGTAGGTCTTCCCCGACTCATGTATTGACATATGGCGTTTAAGCTTAAAACCCCCTTCTTGCAATACAAATTCATGTCCTAGACTAAGTCTAACATAGTCTAACGTGAGTGTAAACGCTATCTTTGCAATCAGCCGTATGAGTTCTGCTTCGTTTTAAACGGACGAAACTATGCGCTATTATTAATTACTAGCAAATGTACCCGCCCGTTGGTGCGAGGTGAAGAAAATATGTTGGCAACAGCCACTCAGCATTACTCGCTTCCAATTGGCGGGCTGCGCCCTTTTTATTGCAACCAGATTCTCGGGGGCGTGCGCCCCCATGGAGCAGATATGCTGTAGCTATTACTACCACTACTACTACTTATTACCTAACTCACTCACTCTATGGCTTATGGAACTCGCAAGTTCATCGCCGCAGTAACAAACGTTCGCCATTGGATTCTAACCTAGGCAATATCAAGACAGTTTTCGTCACGAACACCTACTTCTCGAAGATCTCTTCTAATATTGTCCTCCCAACGACGCTCGGTCTTCTAAATGGTCTCCTTCCATCCAGGATATAATATAATCTTCGTTTTTTCCCCCATCCGAGCTACATGGCCTGCCCATCTTAGTCTTCGCGATTTCATTATTTTGACATCTGGTGAAACGTACAGTCCGTGGAGTTCTTCATTATGCAGTCTCCTCCACTCTCCAGTCATCTCGTTCCGTTCTCAAAACCTTATCAAACACACGTAATTTATGTTGATCTGCTAGGGTCGTACTCCAACTTTCGCAACCGAAAAGTATTACCGGCAGAATACCGTTCTGTATATTTTCAGTTTCAATTTCCTTGATATTAATCGCGATGTTAGAAGCTTTTGCTCGATATTAAGCGACATTTTATTTCTTCCGTGACCTCATTTTTGCTTGTTACGTATGCCCAAAGTATTTAAATTTGTTTACTTTTTCTATGACCTCATCCCTAATTCTTATGTTTTTATTTCCTTCATTCCCTGTGTTTCGGCTTATGTATTTTGTTTTATCTATGTTTACCTGTAGACCTATCTCATCGCACGCTTCTACTAAAACATCGGTGTTGCTTTGTAGTGCATCTATATCGTCCCCTATTAAATCTACATCATCCGCGTATACGAACAGTTGATTCAAACCATTCAATGATAGTCCCTTTTTGTCCCCTTTAATTTTTAAAATCGGATATTCTAACGCAAAGTTAAACAGTAGTGGTGACAAGGCATCGCATTGTTTCAATCCGTTGCGAATCTTGAAACTATCTGACATATTATTACCTATCCGTACTCTGTTTATGGGGTCGCTGAGACACATCTTCACTAGTTGAACCAATTTTTTAGGAATTCCAAATCATAACTTTTCACTTTTGATAGAATCTAATAATAATAATAATAATAATATAATCAATGCAGGTACTACTAGACTGCTTTAAAACATTAAATCTAAATATTTTTATTTATTGTTCTAACTTGAAAATGGAAACAATGTATTTATTGTATTGTTATAACAATGAAATCACTGTTTTTATTAATTAGTTCGCGACACGGTCACTTCCGGCTAATAAAAAATATGCCTAAAGTTCAAGTTGGATCATGTGCGAAAAATCACTGCAATCTGTTAAGCCTTTTTGGCGTGATGTCTGGCCAAACATCGTTACTTTCATTTTTATCGTTATTTCTACATGCAATTTCGAATAAAGCCAATAAACCTTCCATCATCTCTAATGCTAACCATTCAGTTAACCAGAGGTCCTAGGATACGTGCACAGTATAAATACCCGGTTACATGAATTACATAAGTAAAAAAAACGACCGTTTACAGTTAATGCACATGACCACACACACTCACACAAAAGCTAATGTGGAATGCTTTGAGTTACAACACTGAGCAACTAAAGATGAGTGAACCTAAACTAAAAATGCAGAAAGAAAACACTAAACAATGGAGACAGAAGAGAGGTAGTTCGAAAGCATGATGCTTATAATAGGGTCTTACAGTTAGCCAAACTTCCTTACCTTTTATTCTTTTGCTTATCTTGTGAACGCCTGTGGCGCGAAAGTTCCTTGGTTATGAACTGATAAGGATCACTCGCCAGGTGTCAGAGCCCAATTTTGATGAAAATTCATATGTAGGTACAGTGCCTAGGTAAACCTTCACAAACCGCCACAATGATAGGTCCTGCCGTGAATAAATAACGACAGGGGAACCAGAGGAAGATGGAACGTAGAAAGCAAGTAAATCGAATACAGAGTACGGAAAACGCCTTTCTTTTATAAACTGTTGCATAGATTGAAAGCAAATGGCTATGGACATGAGGTGATATATGCTGGATGGTATGACGACTGACCGCCATCTTGACTGTACTTCAAAATTTTGAAATAGTAAGTGGGTCATGTGACATATCAATCTGTGCTGGAATGTTCCACGAAACCTACTGACGAAGTCAGTTTTGGTATAACTCTATCCCTGTATGAGAAAACGACATGTGAAATTGATCTGGAGAATGTGACATTCACCCAGCATTACGCCTTCTTGGAATTGGAACTTCCATCTTCCGTCAGTGTATTTAAAACTCTATATAGTGCACTTCATGTTGCGACCAGGAGGATCATATTTTCCAGCATAACGACAGGATTACAGTTACGCCAAAACTAACTTCATCATTGGGTTTCTTGGAACATTCCAGCACAGATTGATATATCACATAACCCACTTACTATTTCAAAATTTTGAAGTATAGTCAAGATGGCGGTCACTGTCGTCATACCATTCAACATGTATTACCTCCCTCCAGTATCAATAGCCAATTGCTTTCAATATATGTAACATTTATAAAAGAAAAGGAATTTTACGTACTCTGTATTCGATTTACTTGCTCTCTACGTTCCATCTTGCCCGAGTTTCCCTGTCGTTATTTCTTGACGATAGCACCTTTTTGTCTGTGAAGATTTACCCAGGCACTCTACCTACATACGAATTTTCATCAAAATCGGGCTCTGACGTCTGTTCTTGTGAGATGCCAATTATATAACAATAGTACACCAGATGATTCCGATCCATCTACTGCTGGAAATTGACATTCGCTAGATTACTCTTGTGTTACATAAGAGGAAGTAGTTTAGCCCGTTAGACGATAATGTAGTTATAGGAGCCATGTGTCATGGATCAGAATGATATTTAATAGTTGTGTTAAGACTTTCACACACAATATATGTATGTCTGATATTTTATTAATAAAACACTTTTCGGATTAATAAATATACGATGATTATCCGAGAAATGTTTTTTGATAAAATGTAAAATTAACTTCGTAAGATAAAATGAATTTTATGGGCGGGAACAGCACACCCTTCCCGAATTAATTTCGTCTAACGGTGGACAGATTGTAGGGGGTAAGATAGATGGTACACGCCATCCCTTAGGTGGCCAATGTTCTTGGATTTTCTTGAGCAAGGAATACCAGGAATATATAGATTTCGGAGAAACATCAGCAACACGTTATAGTGTAGGTGCCTAAAAGTAATGTAATAATAATGATAACCACGAAACGAAGGAGATCATTGCGTCAAATCGTACCACACAAATTAGCAGTCCAACTCAATAACTGATACTGCATTCCATGAGGCTTGGTACCTTCGACCAGCACACGTACCTTTATTAATATCTTGACATCGGGTAATGCATCTCATCTGAGCCATAAAGCATTGACAAATTGATGTCTAATGCCGTGTTCTAGTGTGACAAATCACGTTTTCAGTGGTTTCTAGCAGACGGTTGAGATAATGTGCCACGGATGCATCCTGCAATAGTGTGATATACGTTCTATTGAAGTGAAACTAAAGTTCGTATTGACAGATGCGACGCAGACAGATCTCGTTGTAGATTTGCGCTCCTTTTATTTTAGCCATCTCTCTCTTTGAAAATAGATTTTCCCAGCAGGATAACGCAACGCCCCATCATGCACAGATTCAATGGAAGCCACTGCACTTGACGTATTTGTCCACTGTTGAGAACTTATGGGATGCTGTAAACCTCACCTAACAACGCCTTATAATCCCACCCAACGAACACAACTGCATTTTGGACAGCCACTGAATGTGTCTGGATAAAAATATCCATACAATGTCTCCATGCCACGTCAAGTAATCGCTGTTATTCGGGAGAAGTTACACACTAACTTCCATTTTATAAAGAATGGAAGTATAATTTTGTTCCTCGCAGATTGTTCTGTTATGTTTGCTAGATGTTCTATACCATCTCGCACGTGAGCTCATTTGAACATAATATGCCTTTTACAATATAACGAACATTTCTCTCATGAAAATGATGTGGAAGACAAACTCATCAAACCAAATTAAAAGTAGTAATTTCCTGCGGGAGGGTTACCTTGAAATATATTTAAATTTTCTTAGTATTGTAGTCACAATATTTGATGATCGTAAGAAGTGACCATAACGCTTCGCTGTTTTAAAATTGTAACAACTTTCTCAAGGGACGTTTAAAATAAATAAACATAAAATAAAATAAAATTGGCATATATATCAAGCAGAAAAAAGACAATGTACAAAGTAAAGAAAAATTCATAATTATGTTGTTACGAAGAAACCACGTTTGTGTTTTATAAACAATGTTGCCAGTTGAGGAGGTAAGTAAGTTCCTATGAAGAATGTACGAAAATCTTTTTTCTCGAAAAAGGGGGAGGGAGGGATCACTCAAGTAGCAACTTTTTTAGATTATCCAAACTCCGCAAAAAACACATTATGTGGCGAGCGGCCGTAGCTCAGTTGCTAGTTTGTCGGCTTCGCATTCGGGTGGTCCCGCGTTCAATACTAGTGGCCAACCATCCTGACTGAGGCTTTCCTCCCATATCACGTAAATGCCCGGATGGTACGTTCTTAATAGAAACCTATCCACATCCTCATCTGGCAACACTGTTTATTAAACAAAAACATGGCTCGTTCGTAAAATGATCGTGTATTTTTCTCTACTTATAGTTTACTTTGTAGATAGTACCTTCCACCTTTTTTCTACTTGATACATGTGTCTAGTGTTTTTATCTTCTGAGGAGTCTGTTATAGTTTGAAAACTGCGAAACATTAAGGTAACACCGTACATAATCGTTAAGTGTTCGCTAAATATCGGGATTACAAGCAACACAAATCTGGATACTAAGATAATATGGCCTTGTATCCATCTTGAATAAAGAAAAACACAGCTTTCTGACAAGGCTGAATTCTTTAATAACAAAAGTCAGAAAGCCATGTTTTTCTTTATTCAAAATACATCATAAAACCATGTCAGCTTGCGCAGCATATTTTCAAAAAACTTTGGTCAACTTCATTTTGTATAAGCCATTCTAGTAACTTTGGACTTCGGCCCGTCACGTTCTAGTTAAAATCATCCATGCCCCATCCGAGATTTGAACCCGGGACCTTCGAGTTGTTGTCTTCGCGCCCTAAGCCACATGGCTACCAGGTATTTTCAAATTCAAGACATAGTTGGACACCGTAATAAGTTAGGTATAACGGGTAACTTCTAAAAGAAAGTACGTATCCTGATAGCAGAAGATATTTTTTATTATAAATGCAAGCACACTTCAATTCAGCACTAGTGGATCAGAACAATAAAGGGTACTTTTTTTCCTGAAAGATTTGCTCTCATTTATAAAACTACAGTCTACGACTTGATACCTGATATTTTTGTTACCCTACTTGGCACAGCACAAAGGTTTTCATGCTTGGATGCTAAAGCTTTTAAGTTTCACAATAAATAATAGATCAGCAATGTTCCTATGCTGAAAAACCAGTTTCTTTCTCCTAAAGATATAGAGATTCTCGGACTTACAGTTTCTAAGGTTCTGTACAAACAAAATACTCGTAATATAAAATATGTATACATTTGTACATACACATGTGCCGACAATTGTTCGCTCTTGGGATGATCGTCACAAGCTTATATGCACACACACGCACACACACTTCAGGGTAGAGTCTAGTACAGTGACTTCATCGTATTTACAGTCAAGTCATCGCGTTTATTTGAAAATAAAAAGTTCTGCATCCTTATTGTACACGAAATTATTTTAAATATTTGACACTGTCCTTTGCGTTAAAAAAAAAAGAAGGATAAAATTATGCTTCAGATTCTCCTGTGCCCTCCTCTTCCAGAATGGGAACAATGAGGTTGTCTTTCGACATGAGATTGTACTTGGTTACAAATGCTGTGAATCTGCGACAAAGATAAGTTTCATTCTGTAAAATAAGGAAAGGTTTTCGTATACTTTTTTGTCAACTTATCACAGGTTATACAAGGAAAGTTCTAGATTACTTATTAGTACTTACGAAAGTCATACAGAAATTACAAAACAATAAAGCCTGTAAAATACAAATGAAATGATTAAAAAAATCAGAAGAACATGACTTAGGCCAGAATTTACCAAACTATGGTACGCCACACCTGTTTAGTGATTTCTGTATAGTAAGTGATAGTTTACTCAGGATAGTATGTAAATATTTGTTTTCCAAATAATGTTTTGTTCGAAAATAATTTTCTACTGCACATTTGAAAAGTTTGATTATAAAAAATATAAGCATTAATTTCCTAAGGTAACATAATTTCTTTTAACTTATTTTTATAAAATTTACATTCTTTATTACTCCGTGGTATGGAACGATTAGGAATCGTTAAGAACCCGTAAGGAACAACTGATTGAAGCTCTTGTCAAAACGATCCACAAGCTTTTGTATCCCCATACCCTATACTTCTGTCACCAGTTCTTAAAAAGGTACCGACCATCTGTACCTCAGACACAGTACCACTTGTACCATTCCTTTGTAAAGTCCTACGCACAATAGTTTAAGGAATGTGGTATTTTGTTTTCGTCTTAGGAATTCTTGTTACGGCATCAAGATGACTCATGGCGTGGCCTTGTTTTCTGTCCCCAGCTGTACATCGCACCCGCACAGGATCGCTTTTTTTTCCTCCCGCAATTCCCCGATTAGCCATTTGAAGTAAAGGTTGCGGGACTTGCGCTCTGCTTCGGGTCCATGACAAAGCTCGTTCACACACGACACTTATCATGCATGCAAGCATTGTTCTGATAGTTGAAGCAGACAAACAAACCAAAAAAAAACAAAAACAAAAAAAAAAAAACATTTTTATTGATAAATTTTTACGTACATTTGTTTGACGTGATACACCTTAGGAAATTCATTAATAGATGGCTATTGGCACAACTTCTGCTTGCTTGAAATGTCGTTATATGAAAAACTGACTGAATCAATGGCTCATCTGAGCTGATGTATACCAGCATAATCAGAATTTAGATCTACCACAGAAAGAAAGAAAACTGCGCTGAAAATGCGTAAAGAACGTAAGCACATTTAATTGTTCAAGTCAGACAGAAGCGTAAAGAAATTTATGAATAGGTATGGTGCTTCTTAGGATTAAGTGGAAGATTTATCTTTGAGCTCCCAATTTAAAGCTCTGACTTCACTCTGAACGGCTGTAATCTCACTAAGCTTGCGTGGAAAACGATTTGACAATAACGATAAACTCAGGGAATCACATGGTTCAAATGATTAATATCCTTTTATGGGCTGATGTTCATCGACCAACACTTTTCGGGACCAGGGATAGGGAAGGCACCAGTCAGGGTTTTAGTTGAGGTACCATTCCGGCATTCGTCTGGTAAGACTGAAGAAAACCTGTCAGGAAGACCGGTAGAGAAGCGTTGGTAGCCGAAGTTTATGAGGTATACAAGAAGCTGTGAATTCTCAAATTCAATTGGATAGTGATGAACTTGAGAATTAGCTTAAAGTATGTAGTAACTCTGAATTAAATCCTTCTAAAAATAATTACACAAAAATTGGTTATTTTATGGACGAAAAGTAGCAATACCGGAATGCCAGAATTTCACCCGGAATCAATTATAATTATTAGACGCGTCAAAAGTTGGGAAGGTTAAAAGAGAAGTCCAAACAACTGGAAACAATCTGCACAAATCCACATGTTAACTAATTGAATGATGAAAGACAAGTTAAAATCTTATCCAAGACTCTTAGGCTAATGACCATTCGTCCCAGATTTTTGGTGACAGTCTCCGAAATAACTCTTCCGTCCCCGGCTGTTTTAGTTCTGATTTTGACCCCAATTTCTAGAAAATGTAAAATAACAATAGTATTGCCTCAACCTACAAGAAATATTTTACCTGGAAAACCCAGTCCTACAAAGAAAAACACGTACTTACAACTACCAGCCGGCAAATCTCAATGACAACATTCCTTACAATAACTTACAAATGGTCTGAGGGTGATGAAACGAACTCAACAACACGAAGATCAGAACGATACGTCACCTGGATTTCCATGCGTATCAACCAACTTATCATATTTAATCTACGTATGTCTGTGTGTGTTTCGAAAATTAAAAAGCCAAACCTTTCACGACATGTATCACGCGTTTCTAGTTCAACGAACCAAAATCATGGTGGTACCCCTTCCTAGTTTCCATGGTTACAAACTTATACATTCCTTATCATAGAAAGGTTTAAATTCTGGTCACAGCTCCAGTGATAGTTTCGGTGAACAGTACCGATTCATAGGATTGATTCACCTAAGGTTATTATATAACATGATTCGTGTAGGGAACCTGTTCTAAAATCATTAGTTAAGACGCAAGTTTACTCATTGCTAGAACAAGTCGTCTTCGTTGATTTGGAA
>JAGDQP010049733.1:0-14424 GCA_022664845.1 Lepisma saccharinum | reverse complement strand
ACCTCTGAAATTCATGCTCCCACGCTTCTGACACCGTCCAACTCCAATACTACGTGCGTTGGTTAAAAAAAAAGAAATAAGAAGGCCTTTTTGCTTTCAGTGACAAGAATCGCCCCTTTTCCATGCACGATCATCTGAACACCCAGTGTATACAATGTAGTAGTTCATAAAATACTGTGTTTTTAGTAGATAGTAATTTTAACATAAGCTTTCTTTTTCTGACTCTTGCAGGTAGTCGTGCAATGTTGGTACTCCTGTTCCGATAGTGTTTTGTTTTAGTATCCAGACCTTGGTATTACTGTTAGGAGAGTGTTTTGTTTGACTGCTTGAATTAGTGTCGCTGGTGAGTGTGCAAACGTTTTGTTTACGCTGATTTTAGTGTGTTTTTCAAATACACAAAGGAACTGAGGCAGTAACAGTATTGTTGAAGTGTATTAGGAAATGCATCGCCGTCGCAGCTGTCAGTATAGTCCAGACAACTTCTGTTACATTTGTGGTGAGTTCACCTTTGCACGAAATAGGAAGAAAATCTCGCCTATCATAAAGCAAGCTTACAAACAATACTTTGGAGTAGCAGCAGTTGGAGACCAGGATAAAGAGTGGGCCCAGCATGTGTGTTGCGCAAATTGTTATTGTAAATTAATGAAGTGGTGGAAAGGTAAAAGTAATGCTGTGTTATTTGCTGTACCCATGGTATGGAGGGAACCACGAGACCATTTAACAAACTGTTATTTTTGTTTAAAGAAATTTCAAGGTTTCACAAATAAGAAATCGAAGAGACACATTGTTTATTCGGATTTACTTTCTGCAAGAAGACCAGTGCCACACTGTGATAGTTTGCCTGTACCTTCAAGACCAACAGACAAGGGCGTTATAAGTGAAAGTGAAGAAAGCAGCTCTGAATAAATTAATATATCACAAGAAACAAATGATCCTCTATATCAAGGAACGAGTGATTCAGCTCCTCTGTTCTTACGACAGCCAGATTTAAATGATATAGTGCGTGATCTCTGTCTAAGTAAACAACCATGCGGAACTGCTATGTTCGAGATTGCAGGAATATAATATTTTGCACCCTAGTACAAATATCAGTGTATTTCGGCACAGGGAACGTACTTTTATTCAATAGTTTTCAAGCGAAAAAACGTTGACATTTTGCAATGACGTTCATGGACTAATGAAATCTTTGGACATCAGATACAAGTCAGAGGAGTGGAGACTTTTTATAGATGCGTCAAAAGTTCGTCTCAGGGGTGTTTTGTTCCACAATGGTAATAAACTGCCCTCTATTCCAATTGCGTATGCCAGTTTAGCTAAGGAAAGTTATGAGATTCTAGAACAGTTATGAGATTCTAGAAGTTATGAGATTATGATATTAATTAAATACAGTGAGCATAAGTGGAAAGTGTGTGGTGATTTTAAAGTAATTGCGTTGTTATTGGAAATGCAACAAGGCTACACAAAATATGCATGTTTCCTTTGCGAATGGGATAGTCGAGCTAGGAACTCTCACTACCTAAAAAGAAATGGCCCGAACGAAATTGGGTAGTTGGTGAAAGAAAACGTGCAGCGTGAAAGTCTCGTCGCTCGTGAAGATATGATTCTTCCACCGCTTCACATAAAACTGGGCCTCATCAAGCAGTTTGTAAAGGCTATCGATCCAACTGGCCCTGCGTTTGCATATCTTGCTGAAAAATTTCCTTGTCTTTCATCTGCCAAATTAGAGGAAGGTGTATTTGTGGGTCCTCAGATTCGAACACTACAAAAAGATCACCGTTTCGAAGAATGCCTGACAGAAAAAGAAAGCGAGCATGGATATGTTTTCGCAAAGTAGTGGACAATTTCCTTGGAAGAAACAGAGCGTCCAACTACAAGGAACTAGTGACTGAAATGATTGAAGCCTATAAAGAGTTAGGATGCAACATGTCTTTGAAAGTTCATTTCATGGATTCTCATTTGGACTTCTTTCCGGAGAGTTGTAGTGATGTATCGGACGAAAACGGAGAAAGGTTTCATAAACACATTTCCACTATGGAGAAACGAAATGAAGGGAAGTGGATGCCTACGATGTTAGCGGACTATTGTTGGACAATTACTAGGGACAAGAGAGACGCGAAGTACAAAAGAAAACATTAGTCAATAGACCTGTACTTTTGTGCCAACCAATTAATACATATATATTTTTTAGTATTCACTGTAAAGGTAATATATGCATTTAAACCTAATGCATACCTGAATATTGTCTTTATTATGTCTAATATTGTAAAATATGAGGCTTTTTAATAGGTTACAGTTAGTAAGAACATGTATAGTTAATCTGCTTGTGAAGTTCTGCCAATCTGTTTAAAATTGTATGTAACATAATAGAAACTTATGACATATTTTAAGAAAATTTGTAGTAGTGATTACTTTTAAATTATCCCTGATAGAGAAAAACCAAGAACAGATTTGAATTCTGCGCTAAAATTCCAGTTAAGATCACAACGTTTTGTTCCAGAAATAGAAAAAAAGTTTATTTTTGTAGAAATCATTATTATTAATAATTATTAATTTCCACTGATTTACATTTGTTTATAGAATCTCCATTGGGGTTTGTTTTGTCTTCTCTTGTGTGAGTAGACTGTTGAATATTTTCTCTTCCTGTGATTGTATCATTTTTCCCTGCCGGGTCACCATCACTGTCTGCTATCACATTTGAGTTTATATTATTACTATTTTTACCTGTTTTCTTATCGATATTACTTCCTAAGGATTTCCGAAATCCTTTTGCCAATATGATATCGTCCATTTCGCACTAAATCACCATAAAAAGGTAAACTACATTCGCATATCACGAAATATCTCGTCAGTATTCCGCTATCACAACACTAATCCTATCCACTCTGTGTTATATTATCAGTAGATCCATGTCCGATCCCGTAGGCAATGACTACTGGTGTTTAGGCAACAACGATAATAACTAAAATAAATCAAAACACATTATAGATTCGGCATAGGAAAATAAGTTCAGCTTTCGTTGAAAGTGGTGGTAAATTTAATGGCTAGAAATGCACTATATATAGTGACTTCGATCCAACGGTACACAATACTTCAGTCAATAATAGTTCACCTACTCAAATGAAATGTACACAGAATATTAAATCATTTACATATATCTATAGCAAAAACAAGTGATTCTTGATGGTGATCCAGTTCTGCAACAATCCTACTACCTGATATAATACTCCTTGAGTACGATGACGAAGGTTGACTATGGAGGATCATATATATGTTGATTGGAAGATGTATAACTGTTTATACAATTTGTTCACTGGAATATTTCAGAGTATTCTTTACAATTTTACATACTGACTCCACAGAGTATTGATTCAGATCACCCTTTCAATCCAACAGAGTATTGATACTTTTATTCCGTCAATGTACGGTGAACAGAAAATGTCTCTTTGCTTCGAATTGGGGAGGTCCTGTGTACATTTCGGGGAGGTCCAATTGTATTGAAATATACATAAATGTAAGTAATTTTGCCGAACATTATATTAAATTTATTTTAAAAATCTCAATTCCGGAGGGAAGATACGGGTATGCCCAATGACTCTCTAATACGCCGCTGATATAGAAGTCTTTAATGCTGTACTATAAGGGTACATCTGTTGTGAGAAATACTGAATATTATCTGAGAAAAGATGGACAAAATTTACTACATTCTTAGTAACAAAATGAATCTACTATGAGAGAGCTAGGGAAGAAACAAATTTTGGGAACATTTTTCACAAACTGTGAAGTGATAATCAACTGAAGAGGTGGCCATGTAATAATGCAAATACTAGGCTTAACTAAAACATAAATGCATAATAATTACAATCCATTTAATACTTGAAATTAAATAATTACTTCTACGGTATATAACCCGGCACTTCCTGCTACTTTCCTAAAATTTACACAGCAGACATACAAAGGTAAACAAACGAACACCAGTTTCAACACCGAATTTATGTAGCTACTAGTTAACATAAAACCTGCAAAACGTATCTTAGTTCTACTCATTAAATGCGTAACAAAATAATATTGTTTCTTAAAGGAAATGCGGGAGTGTTACGAGGTTCGGAAGTGAGTTACGGTTTTCTAATTCTTCAGGATATTGCTCATTGCTCCACATAACAGCGTTTCAATCAGTGTAACATCATTGTCCTATTAGCGAACAAAACTCAATTACGTAGATGTACAGAGAGTACTACAACATACAGGGAGACTAGTTCGTCAGGGTAGAAAAAATGTGTGTTTTTTTAATAAATGTCCTCAAGTACTTTCTCGCCAATCTCTTTCCTTTCTTCTCTCTTTGGTTATTTATATTTAAAAGACCCTTAAATACAAAGAAGATAAGAAAAGGAATGTTGTTGACTTTTGAAATTTTAGAATAATACATGCATTATTTTCATACGTTAAATGGACAATCAGTACCAGTATGGAAGGTACGTGAAGAAAGAATATAGACTAAAATTATTATGAACAAAACGTCTTCAAAATTATAGGCACGGCATGATATTCTCAGTAACAATAATGAAGAAGCAAGAAATTGAATCGAATTCAATTAGTCAGAAGAAATCAGAGTATCAGACCATGGAACTCATTTTTCTGTAAGACAAGAAATTCTGTTGACATCACAAGCGAAAATTTACAAAAAAAATATGCAAGTTTACTGTTGAATGCTACAACAAGCATAATTGTAATTAAAGCCACACTTCTGATATCAGCAGAATTATAGTTTCTGTGTCTTTCTAACGAACAGTTTAAATGGACCTTTTCAATTACAAATCAGGCTTCCTGTTTAAAAATGATAAAGCGTATTAATCTCTGGTCTCACTTCATGAGAGGAGTCAAAAGAGTAAAGTCAATGCAATGAACTAAGAGTGCTTTTATAGCTCTTTATATCCGATTCAGAAGAAATAAGACAATCAACATGCATTTTATGATGATTGTTAGACAGAAACTTCGCATAGCATAAATTTAGCAAACCAATTAAACTTCTTACACTTTGTGCCACAATTTATGCGATAAAACTATATTAGTTGAGTGTTAATTGAAAGTGCGGTGGGAATATGTGCTGAGTAAATTACCAAAGTTTACTTCTATGGAAATGTTAATACGGAGAATTGTGCAAAATATTGTGTATAACTAAGAGATTCAGAACATTCAACTTTAAGCTAAACGTATAACAACTTTAATAAATTAGGAGGAACATAAATCACTTAACGACTTCAAAACAGTAAACATTTGTTTTAGTATACGCGATATGGCTGCAGTTTCCAAAAAAATATAGTAATTAAATTCTTGCATTAATATTCTTCTTTCCGCCTTCCTAGGATCTTTAAGTCTCAATACAAAAGCAAACAAAAATGATAATCTACGGCTTATACAGGTCATCTCGTCTTAGGAAAAAAACATTCTTTACTTACAAGTTTCTAATTCTGGTGTACTAAATTTCTGAAACGATATTAAATGCGTATCTTATTTCTGTATGTAAAATTGTGCTTCTCAAATACCTTTCTTATGATACGTAAAAACTTTGGTAAACTTGACTTTTTATATGAGCCAGTCTAGTAATATCTCATGATACGTATTCCGTTGGCAATAGATTACTAAAACAAATTGATATGTTAACATCCAAGAACGATAATAATAATTCTGCTTTTCTTAACTCGGTTGTATTGAAAATTCAGAATCTTATGACCTAAACTTTGAATCATTTCTTAATGTTCATTTTCCTAACAAAGTTCAGTCACTCACCGGACTACTAATATGGAAATGATATTTTCATTAATAATGCGGTTAACTTCACATATCACAAGGATGCGACATGACTAAGGCGTTACGAGATATAGGCCTACTAATAATTTTGAAACTGAAGTTGAAATTTATTCAACTTTGTACATTACAAGATTACATAACACTTCGACTCACAGAAGCCTCAGCTTATATGTGTCTTATTCTCGAATTATCATTAGTTGTCTGGTAACAAATTATGTACATAATATTGCTTCTACATCATTGTCATTTAGACTCTGTAACCAACAAAAAACATTTTTTTAAAACCAGCTTGTTTGTTATTTTTTCCTAATGTATATAATTTTTGTATTGTAAATCTTTGGTACAAAATAGTAAGTTTGGTGGTCTGTTGATGTTTTGTTAGTTCTGATGGTTTCTATATTCTCATTTGTAACGCTTTTAGTTTCACACTCAGGACATAGCTTGTTCAATCTTTTTCTTTTGTTCTAATATACATCAACACATTTTTAAATATAATCTATTGATTGGTAATACATCAAAATCGTTATACATTTTTTTCACATCACAATCAAATATTCTATTCAGACATAGTCTCAAAATATTGTTCTGTTGGATTACAAGAGATTTGATGTGAGAGGTGTATGTTCCATCCCAACTTAATATACGGTATTCTAATAAACTCTATGTAAAAGCCAAGTACACCATACGTAATGATTTGTTATCAAGAATTTCTCTAAGAGGAACAAATCTATCAAATGCTTTTCTTAATGTAATTAATCATTTGCGCTATATATGTAAATTCCATTTTAGATGATTGTCAATTAAAATTCCTAATTATTTAACACTTTTTCCCCTAAGGAGAGGTATACAAAAACAATTTGCTTTTATATCACAATTACGAAGTATTAAGTTGCTCAGTAAGTGTATGCGAGAAAGTTATATATTTCGTTTTACGTAAATTCAGAGTAAGTAAGTGAGCATTTAACCAAGAAGAGTTTTTAGTTCAGTTTCTACCGTTTCAAATGTTTCTAGCCATGTTTTCCCACTACAAACGATTTATGCCTGTTTTGTAAATAACTCTGAAACCACTTCAGTGCTATACCTTGTATTCAACAATTCTCAAATTTCCGAAATAAAATTTTACGGGATTAATGATTTAGTCAAATTTATGAATATTGTTATTACTTTTAACTTAAGTCTAAATTTCTACTAAATATTTCACTTAGTTTAAGTACAGCATCTGATGTTTAAGTAGCTTCATTTGTTTTGTTTTACCGACAGTATAGTGGAGCAACAAATTCATTTTTTGAAATCTCATATTTTATGATGTGTTTTATGATATATCGAAAACAGATATGAAAGAATCAAAGAAGTATAATGAAAAATAGCCTACGTTTTGCCAAGACTCTAAAATTTCAGCCTTTAAAAAAAGCATATAGGCCTAATCATGATAATACAGTGGAACTTCGATAAGTCGAACCTCGGTAAATCGAATTCTTTGATACCTCGAATTGTATTCATTCCCCTTCATCTTTCCTATTCCACCACGTGTTAATTTACCTCTATAAGTCGAACATTATGAAATGGAAACATCGATAATTCGAAATTTTCTTATCTTTTGAATGTGCTGTTTAACGTCTGTAACTCGAAATCCCCTGCTTGTGAACCTCGACAAGTCGAAGTTACAGTATAAATACCTTTATAAGTCGAAGTTTCATTCAGGTCAACCTTTATAAGTTGAAGTTGAGGGAGTTTAACGATCTGAGCCGAACAAAATCAGGCATTCATGTTCACGTCACTGGCATAGCTGTCTCAGCGAGTGTCTTTACACCGTGATCAGCATGTAATTAAGTGTTTCATATGACGAGGAAACGAAAATGCAAGATCCAAACTATAGTAATGAAACATAAGTCAGTCCTGGTCCTCTATGTCTCAAAGTTTCATATTCCTCTAAATAAATAGAACCTCGCTAAATGGAAATATTCGGTTACTCGAAGTTTGTCTTTTCCCCTTCAGATTCGAGTTTTACAGAGGTTCCAATCTATACACAATTATTGTTTAGTGTTGTAGAACAAAATTCTAAAATACCAATACTAATAACAGTGGAACATATTTGGATTTTCAAAAATTTATAAGGCCGGAAAAGATCATAATGGATACCCAACTTTTCACTACTATATAAACTACACAATATCAATTGTCAGATACAACATAACTGCAATACCGACAAAATATCAACTTTAAGATATGCTACACTCGTGCCCCAGTATTCGCCGACAGTGTTTCTTTCGGGGTGCGGAGCACCCCCGGAGGGAATGTACCGCCCCCATGCTCAATACACATTATAATTAACCATAGTTGAAAAAGTAAATATAATCACAAAATTTATAACTGTCTTAAATGAACTATTTAGTATCAGTAGTGATATGTACTAGTGCTAAGTCTGTATGAGAGAAAGACAACAGCGGTTACGGAGGCATGACTATATAATTTTGAATACAACTAGAATACTAATTTAATATGAAGTACGAAATATCAACTACACGTCTTTAAAACTGCGGAGAATTTTGAAAACACAAGAAACTTTATTGCACCTTTATGACGAATACACTACATCATTTGAAGTCTGCATGAACACATCATGTACTTTGCTCTATTGAAACCCCAACCAGAACGTCCGTTTGAGGGGTTCAAACTCACGTTTTACCTATGTAAGCACTTACCAAAATGAAAAAAAGAAAACTAGTAAATCAAACAATCAATCGTACAAAGACTGGCTGTTGGATATAAAATTAAATGAACTTTTTTAACGCATATATCAATACAGAAAGTAATTAAAGATTGTAAAAGCGTATAGACAAGGTAAGAGAATTAGTCATAAAATAAATGAAATAATGCAATATATTTTTTCTCACTTGAAAGAAACGAGCTCAAAAGAATAATAAAAAATATTTTTTTTTTAAATATTGAAACTTAATTCAATTGTTTTAACATGTTTTTTTTTTAAAGAAAGAAAAAAGTACATTTCTAGTTGGAAGTGACAAAAATGTACAATTATTTTACATACCGAAGGAGAAAAATATATTTGCTTTTAAATGTTTCAGAATGTAAAAGTACTGTCGAATTGAAAGGGAAAATTGTGACAATCACATTCGAGTATTTGAAGTTTTCTTGTCGATTGTTTGCACGAATGATTAACATCAAGCAATTCGTAATACCAAATATTAATTTCACTATTAAGAGAGAAGAAAACAAGAATAAAAAGAAAGAAAGTAAACATATTTTTATATTTATTTCGCGATGAACAGCAGAGAGCAAATGAAACAGTAAGTACTTTATAACTTAAAAATTAAAACCGATTTACAGTTGGATCACTATATTATAACCTACAGTTTTACCGCAACTGACATATTATTAAATACATATAAAAATAAGTTTAATTATTGTTACTTATGATTAGATACGATAGCTTTTCAATTAAGTGAAAGTTTCATATTCAATTTTATACTAACCATCTTTTTCGTATTCTCAACAGGGAAGACACTTAACCTCATTATACATTTAGTTTACTTCAAGACCATTGTTCGTGGCATACATCATGATTAAAACTATGTGTTTGTTTTATAAATACAAATTAATTATGTCACGTGACGGAAACATAATTTAATGATAAACCTATTCACTATCACTATTTTTCATGTATTGTATTGTTATGGTTTTCATTTATTACATCTTCTGGTTGCAATCGCGGATTTCATTTCCTTGCCTTCTATGTATGTCAAATGTTCAGCGCACCTATTTCTTGATGTGTATTTACGTTATTCCAAAAAAATCGTTCACATTTACATCTTATTTCCCATGAACCGCAAAAGTACATACAAGAAAGGAAAAGTGAAAAGAGGAAAGATGGACGAATCTTCATACCAAAATATGTATAAAAGCGCGTGAAAAATAGACAGGAATTTCAAAACGCAAGATATGTTAAAAGTTGTAGCAAACACAAAGAAAACATTAGAAGAAACATTTTCAAAGATCCATGACTGAATTTGAAGATATATCACGTAAAAATGTGAATGTAATGGAAACTAATACGTTTGGAAAGCTAATATATAAAGCAAAGAGCTGAGAATTTGAGCTATTTGTAAAGTAGAAATTAAATCCGCGTTCCCAGTAATCTGATAAACGAAATTCATAAGATAGATTTAAAAGTATACAGTTTGTAGAAGAAGCAAAACAGAAAGATTACGAATAAGGGTACAGAACGTACATAAACACGGATAATGTTAACGACAGTTACTGTAAAAAGTAAAGTAATGTTAAATAAGATGTTTTTAGAATTGAAAAACAATAATTGAAAGAACAAGATTTAAGATTTACAGGAAAAGGAAAGAAAGAAGAAAAGAAAGATAGATATATAAATAGATAGAAAGAAAGAACAATGGAAACAATTTTTGTAAACAAAACCAATGAATACGAGGGTATCTGAGAGATTCAAACGAAACTTATATTTCATGAAGAACAACTTAATAACTACATGTGAACAAAGAATGATCATGTTTGAAAAGTTTTGTTTTATCATTAAGCCATTATTTTGTTTAAACACCAATAATTAATACAAGTATAAAACTTCGTAGGACAATAGAATTATTTTCCAATTTTAATGCACTATTAAATAAAACTGTTCCAATGAGAATGCAAAAAAAAACCTTATTCGAGTTGTTATAAGAGAAACTAATATCTTATCTGTCTTGAAACTTTGATCTTGACTTTTCGATAGCAAAATTAATATTTTATTTAAAAAATATCAACAACTTAATTCTAAAACTTTTCATCTTTTTAAAAACATATCATCAATAGCAAATCTATATTATACTTAGCAAATATACCCAGGCTAAGTTTGCACGTAAATAATCTGCTGTATTTTCTTACGTGTTTGAGCTGACAAAATGAGCTCTTGGTCGTATAATTTGTGATCATTGATGTAAGAAAGTATACAGAGTGTAATGTGTGAAATTCGAAACATATAATAAAGTGTTTCTTCTGAAATAATTTTGTAAGGATCAAAGTTAGTGAATTTGCGATTAACAGTTTTTGTTATACTAAAAGTATTGTGCAGTGACTGACTTAAACTGTTGAAGCTCAACACAGCGATTAGTGAACAAATCCACTATGTAGAGTTAATTTAGCTTTTAAGAATGTTAAAGGTGCCTTTAAGTTTAAATCGATGAAGTTAAAATTACATTATTAGATTAATTGGTTGAAACCCTGTCCTTATACCTCTGCTATTTTTTCCCATCTATTTCCATGTTAAAACACAGAAATGGGAAAGTGGTCATGTGGAATTTGTGTGATATTCAGTTAAACCGCGCGTTTCTTCTTGATTGTGTATGTCTGTAGCGATAAGTTTGACCATTTTAACTGGGCTGTATTGTACTAATATTATTATTATATTTCTTTTTCTTATTTCAGTGTTAAAAGGAAAAGGAGTGACACAAGTATAGATAATTTCTTCTATTGCTGTATCATCAATTTGGATCAATGCTGCATTTTAACACACATTCATTTCAAAGACAAACTTTGAAAGAAAATTCTACCTACTGCCTGGGGTTGCAAAATACAGAGAGGAAATTTGCTATACAAATAAAAATACAATGATATTTAACAGCAGTCGCCAGCACTTCGGGATTCTAGATTTAGTGAATAGGTTGCACAAGGCAAATAAACTTGACACCTCCTAAAAATAATTTGCTAGATCCCGGTGACGTAACGTATGCCAGGGGAAGAGTGAAGTTGCAAAATATCTTCAGCGGCAATATTTACATATCACGATTTGTTCGTTAAAAACTACTTTCTTCAATTGTAACAAAAAGATAAGGGCTGAATTTCACCAATCTTCCTTAGGAGTTAACGAATCATGAAGAAGTTTTAAGTACATTGAAATACATTAGACTAACGATTCATTGAATTCCTAGTTAAGTTTGATGAAATCCACCGAAAGAATTGTATTACTTCATCAAATTCACTCAAAAAGCTGCTACAGCAACATACACCTACAATATCCAGAGAACGTAGCAATGATGCCATAAAACTATCCTCTACTTCTTGCAAAATATAGTAGCAAACATCAGGTAAGTTACTCAACAAGTTATTAGCTATTTCGGAATGATATCGGTTTTAGTTCCAGAAACGTTAAATACGTGTTCACAATTCTTTCTATCTTTCAATCATCAAAACAAAATACTTTTAACTGATTCATGTAATTATAATAAATCTGCTGCGGAACAAACGTATACGCTAAAATAATCATATGAATGTACTTAATCAAAAATGCATCCGTAAATTGACACATGATTTCCATGAGTTCATTACGTATGGTTTCAAACAGATGATGTATATTTTTAGATCATTTCTAATAAGTAATTTGGCTTGATAAAAAAGAAACAAGCTGCCTTAGTAGTAGATGTAGGTCAAATTTTAAATATCAAGCAGATTCCACTCCCGGGACTAACCCAAGATACATAATGGTATGATTTAACCTCAGCAGACTATATATTATGGTCTTTCTGAACTAACCCGACCTCATCCCTTGATACGGAATATCAGCTGACATAACTGTTTCTCATCAAGACCCAGTCATACACGAGATTGTGATATTAAAATAACTTTGTGAGGTCGCCAATCCCTTTCTCTGGATCTCACTCAATGTGGTAGTCGTAGAAGATATGAAATAATCTAACCTCTCATCGAAGAAATAAAAGACACGGAACCTCAGTGATCAAATACCATTCAGAACTACTTCAGTTTCAGTGGCCAGTTAAAGCTCATTTTTGCCTCACTATAAATCATCCTCTTCTATTTATTTCTCCTTATCCTAACTCACTTTCCGCTTATCATACGTATGCTAATTAACAAAAAGAACGGCAACTTTATGACCAGGTGAGCCCCGCGGCTAGCAACCCTGCTAACGCAAGTCAGAATCCTATCAACATAAGAAGTTACATTCCAAGGCGCTTTCTACACCTTGCAAAACCACAACCAGAACCAGCCTACATACAAATCTCGTTCATCCTACAACAATAACCTAACATTCTCAACCCACTGAACTGAAGAACCTGTGACGGTACAAACGCGCTTGTATCGCTGAACTTTTCAAGTGATCAAACAGTATCGCACTTAATTTCAAAGAAATTTAATCTAAATTTAAAATGAATCAATTTAGAAAAATCTTTACACCTATTGGTAGCTAAAACATTGAAAATTATCTAGACACTGACTTCAGATTTATCAACGTGAGAGCAACTTAATGTAAAACTCAGACAGGTCACAGAAAATTTCAATGGAAACACTGCATTCTATACCAGCTAATGTACTAACGTACTTAGGATAAATTACCCAAAACTTCAATAAATAGGATTTACTGTCTATTAGTTCCCAAAGAATCAATTTTACATATAGTATAACTCGTAGGACAAATTCGAAGAGTAAGATTTCATATGTGTCTGAATCAGATTAAAAAATAATAATAACAAATTTATTTCTCATAGTACAACATAGTTTGGGTTACATTAAGTTTGGTTCTGAGTATTTCTCTACTCGGTATACATCATCGAGTTTTAAAATATATAGTCTATATGACAGACACGACCGCTATTGATACATGTTATTTTTCAAATTAGAAAAAGCCAAACATTTCAAGCCATAAAATGTGTAGCTTTCAAAAGAGATCAAACGCTTCTTGGTAGAATCAATTGTGAAACGAGTGAATGAGTTTCTAGTTATAAAGACCAAAATTGCGTTAATATACTGAAAGGCATCAAATCACAATTTTAATCGGTTTACATACACAAATGTACTTCAGTCCAAATTCACCTTTGCACTACTGCTGTTAACTAAAATTTGCATATACGTAAGTTTGTTATACACTCATGCAGTAGGGCGTTACTGAAACTTTACCAGATTAATGTAAAATTACAATACTAATTGATTCAATCGTGTTAACTTACGGAATCAATACGGCGAAAAATATTGCAACGTACGAGAAAGAGGAGGGGAAGGGGATCTGAAACTCCCCGATGATGATTAGCAGGTACATTAAAAAATGAAAAAGTATGTCTAAATGTAGCATAAAATAAACTGCACAACAGAAGGTTAACGTTTCCATAATATATGTTATCTTCCAGAATTTCGTCTTCAAAATTTGTAATATGCAATTTTAAATAGAATAACCCAACATCGCTTATTTAGAAGCAGAGTTTTCCGAAGGGAGTATGTCCTTACATCACTACCTAGGAAAAGACCGATGCCCGCTTGTCACTTAAGCTGCCATTATTATAGAAATCATCTTACCCAAAAATTTAATTGTCAAGAGCGTACAGTGAATTTCAAAAAACAAAAAAATCAATTAAGGGAAAATCTAAATTTGATAAAACTAGAGTTCATTGGACAATTGCGATTAGAATTTCGAATATATATGAGCTCCTGCGTAGCCTAGTCGGTAGCGCGCTCGACTTCAATGCGAGCGGTCCCGGGTTCGATTCCCGGTGGGGGCTTAAATATTTCGGTGTTGACCCAGCATCGTGAGGACAATTGGGGAGCTGCTGTGAATAAAAGACAGTGGCGATCACAGTGAGAGCTTCGGCT
>JAGDQP010049732.1:0-14424 GCA_022664845.1 Lepisma saccharinum | reverse complement strand
GACCAAAATGGATATAACCCCTTTTGAAAGTAAATTCCTGATTTAACACTTTTATCTTGTATGCTGATTTGGCAACACTGATTATGGTTTTCGTTATTGCCTTTAGTTGGTGTTATGTTGTGTAAGTTTCGTTTTGTTCACCTTAATTGTTTCACAGATATTCAAATTAAAGTTAAATATTTCCTTTATAGCAATTTTGTGTGAAAATTGAAATTCCGGGGCCCTTAAATCCACAACAAGGCAAAGCGAATCGAATGACTATCATTTTCGTCTCAGTGACGTCGAAATACTTATTTCGCAAGGTTTGATCTAAATCTAGCTCTCATGGTTGGGATCCTATCCTTGTTAGACTTAAGAAATAAAAGAGCAATAATTTCCATTTTCAATTTTCTCTTTACCTCTTTAGGTATGTTAATAATTTCCGTTTTCCTCAGTTGGCGCCGAAACGTAGGCGGCGCCTAAATGTTAGCACCCAAATGGGGGCTCCAAAACGTAGCGAATTTGCCTGGTGTGACAGAGAACAAACTGTGGAAAATCTCAGTGACAATAGGTAGTTCAGAGAATTAATCCCGTTGATGGATTCTGATTGAAAACTAGAGCACGCCGAGCTAAGGTAGCTCAGAGAATTAATAAACTGAACTGAACTGAATTCGTGACAGTCCAAGAACGTAAAACAACAATGAAACAATTAGTGGCACGGCGTTGCAGAGAAAAGCATGAACAGGACTTTTTTTCCCTACCACTCGAATCTCCGGTTCATCGGGTTGCTGTGAAAAAGGCTGTTAAACCTTAGAGGTGAACGAATTTCCTTTGTTGGCTTCCGGGTATATCAGCTCTTCTCAGGGACCTCTTCTTTTCTGTTAGGTGTGACACAATTCATAGTCTCCTTGAAACTTTTAGTTTGCTTTTTTGAATTGCTTACTTAATGAACTGTTTACCTTGGCCGCGGGAGTGTGTAACTGTGTATGTATCGATCGCCTTGTTATGTTCCAAGTAAGTATGACATAACTATTATTACACAATATTTGAACTTGAAAGGTGAAGGAATGTGTAAACTGTAGTAACTTATAAGCTAGATTAGATTGGCATATTTTCACGTTTCTTTATTCATTATTTTTTTTAGTTTTCTCTTAATCACTCAAGAAAGAATTTATATTTCATTTCCCTAAAACCAATCTTCAAAGGGCGGAAATAACACCCCAGCAACCCCTGCGGTGCGAGATGGCGCACGAGCAGATGTCGTGACTCAGTAATAATAAAAGCAGGAAAGACCGATAGATCACAAGACTAAGGGGGCACCTGCTGAAAGCTGCAAGAGACGCAGAGTCAGTTAGTTTCGGCACTGCAACCATTATAAACTATTTGCAATAATTTATCCATTCATCCTTACGATGGTATGATCGATGGTTGAGTGGATTCAGTTTCTGCTTTGTAATCAAGTGGTCAAGACTTCGATTTCCAGTAAGGATTACATTAATCTTATTGAATCCATTTTAAACTGTAGGTCCCGTCGTTCTAACTTCATCCGATGGAAGGTAATGGCAAAGCAGTACTGGATACTTAACCTAAGCATTCTACAGTCTTAAATCTGCTTCCGGGCAAAACATCAAACATGATTTTTGGGATATTTCGCTGGATTACTACTTTTAGGCTATTCTATGTGGAAAAGCTATTTGAAGGAAAATAGGTTCTACATTGACGTTGAAAATAACATCATGCCTACAAATAATAATAATAATAATTTATTTTTCTACTTTTATTCCAATTTTAAACAGAAATATTTAGAAAATTATGCATTTCTGTATTATTTTAGCGAGTTGAATCTATTTCCTCGTTTTTCGCTTCAACTATACTTCGAATTACGTTACTCAATTTACATTTCATGTGTAAGCAATACATTAACTAGTTTCTTTCTTCCTTATCATTTCCACTCTTGGTCTTCTCTTAGGCTGTTTATCCTGTTCTTTCATGTCAAGTTTTATTTGTATCTAACTGATTCTCTTCTGGATCCACATTTCGAAAACTTGGCATCGTCTTCAATCAAGCCTTCGTAGAGACAAACATAGATGCTGGTCCACATGAGTGACCCTTATGAGAGCTGACATCACTCTCATATACACTTACTTTCAAAGAGTGAGGATGAGAGCCAAGTTGCAACGTGAAGATGAGGATGTGTGAGATTAACGGCCAAGTTTCCAAACAGCATAATCGAGCAGCCGTAGCTCAGTGGTTGAGCGTTGGTGTCATTTCGGAGAAGTCCTGGGTTCAATCTCAGCCCCCGATCATCCTGACTTAGTTTTCTCCTCAGTCACATCAGACAGATGGTGGGATGGTACCTTCAAATGAAGTCCTGGCAGACTCCTTCCCGTATCGTTTTCCCTACCCTATTTCAGCCTGACTAAAAGTCATAAAATAAATTCAAAGTCGAATTCCAAACAGCATAGAATATTCCAGGAATATTTTTAATAAACTTCCATTATCCCAGGAATATTCTTGGAAATGTACCGGAAATATTCTCCAAGCACATAATGCCCGGCATCATGAAGGTAGGCCTGTGTGTATGAAATATTTCTCTTATATTCCCACAAAACAAATAATATCCAGGAACATACAGAAATGTGCTCGCGTATTTTAACGCTATGACGATTAAGAGATGAAGAAATGTTGAAAACTAGATGGTAAAGATTATTCATTATATCTTCCCAAGCTAGGCTTTGGTATCTTCCATATTTTAATTTTTTTTTCTGGACTGAACTAGGAATTTCTGGCCTAAGCGTATCATGTCTGAGGGATAACGTCTCTGGGCAATCACTCTTTCGTGACATGGATGGAGAGGCAGCAACTAATACATTTAGCTAAGATACCAACCCAGCATTCCTATACTTACAGAATCGCGGGCGCTGCATAGGTAAGTATAGATCGGTAAGTTAATACAATGACTGTAATTGTCGCTGATTTTGCGCTGACCGGAATTATTACTGACCGCCATTGTCACTGTTTGGATTGCAATGGGAAGGCAAGGATTCTGCCAGAATTTTCAGTTTGGAGGTGTAAGTGTTTTTGGAGGGTTTGGATTTATAATTGTAAAATATTTTAAGATAAAATGTGTGATCGAGAATTTGGAAGGGTGACACCCCAATTGGGATTCTGGCACAATCCCTGAGTGAAGGTGAGAGGGAAGGGCAGATGAGAAGTCAGATGTGAAACGAAAGAGTGAAGCGAAGCAATAAGTTGTTTACAGCAATTCTCATTTAGAATAAAATATTGACTACAGAGACCAGAGAGTCCAGAGACTCCGGACTTCCCCCGCCCTCGGAAGTCAGAGCTTTATGCAGAATTCGTATAAACTTAGGCATAATTATATATATTTAATATACATTTTATACTCAGACATACCTTGGGCACTTCCCGAAAGTAAATGTTAGACATGTGCCTGAGTACAATAGACCACAAAAGTCTTCCGTCAGACCCGGTTGGTTGTCATGGTAACCCGCCATGTTCAAGTCTAAACAACAGTGGTTGGTTTATGTAGTTTCTTCGATAATAATAATTCATCATGGGTATGTGCTTCGTACCAGATTGCAAACGTTACAATGAGAGAGAGAGAGACATGTCGCTTTCAAAGGATGAAAACCAGAAAAAGAAAAAGAAATCAGCCATTACTTCCACAAGTTACTGTCTACGTTCCTCCCATAAAACTTACTTGACTGTTCACTGTTGTTTAGATTTGACCCCCCGCCGCTGCTATTGCAGCCAACCGGATATGGCGTCAAGCCTTTAGTCCTCCATTGAAGATACTGTTTTCTACCGACTCACTGACAGTGATGATGCAACATGACAATATGTTATTCTGTTTGGTTGTGAATACGTGAAATGGCTGTACACAAAGGAAATCAAGCTACCGTACTTCACAAAATTGTCCCTTCCTTTCGAGTTCTTTACAAGTAAGAAGTGCATCAGACAAGCTTCACTACACAACAAACATTACCAAAAGATGTCATTTCCTGCCCAAACTATTTTTTTTTTTTTTAAAAAGGAAAAAGGAATTTGAAAATGTTTTACAAGTTTACATTTCCTCTCTGGAATATGGAAATAAGGAAATGACCTTAGTAGACCATCCTGATAGAATCTACTTTTTCTTTTCTGTTTTTGCGCAAGAAGCACGAAAGGAAAGTAAAGAAGGCAAAACTCTTCTGAGAACATACTCGTTCGACGTATTTAAATTAGATTTATCTGGTACGTACATTGATGTGTTTCTTCATTCTATGTTCTTTTCCTCTTCTGACGTTTTTCCTTTCGAGCACATGCAACAGTTTTGCAGTTACTTTCGTATAAAAGTGAACGTGAACATCGTCTGTATTGTATTTTATTTTAAATGTGAAATTCATTCTTTGCTAATACCATCTTTGCGACGAAGAAAGTTTCCAAAGATTCGAACGAAGAAGTATTCTACAAGGTATTTTCTACACACTTATTTTTCCTAAACTTTTCTCTCTACTTTTCATTTCGGTTTGTTTGTTTATTTCAAGCCCACAAAGCATTATTTAAAATCGAGCGTTTTAATAGGACACAAATTTCAGTCTCGGAGTGCAAATAAGTTGGACAGTGTAGAATACTGAAGTTCTGGGTAGAATGAACTCGAATAAACTCTAATCCTCTCTGTAGTCGAAATATTGCTTATAACAGTTAATAAATATATTTTACTCCAACTCGCTTCAAAAACAGAATTTCAACTTCTGCCTAGAACTTTATCACTGATAACTAATAAGCAAGTTTTCAATAGCAATTTTTCAAAACGACTCAAAAACTACAAAATTTGAAACTGTACAAGAAAATTGACGTAACCTAACTAAATATTCAATTTAAAAGAACAATATGTTCGAGATGATACTATATTTGCTGTAAAAATATGATTATCACCTATGTTTCTATCACTATCTTGCAATACAAGGCAAAATAGCTATAAATTACAATATCCACAAGCAGCTGAGACTACTTACCCAGGTGTTGTTTTCGTATTCTAGTCATCTTTTCGTACACACAATTTCATCGAGAGAAGACACAACGCCACAAATTATTTCACAAAAGAAATTATTAAAATATCATCAGAAACAGAAAACTAGTACCGTGGAGATTGTTGACAATGCTTTATTTGTATCATATAAACATATTGTTGTGCCAATAACATTAAAAAAATCCTTCCTTACAACTGGGCTTAAACATATCAGTACGTTATTGTTCATATTAGTCAGAGCCGGATTAAGGAGCCGCCTGAAGGGGCTGCAACCCGGGGCTCCCAGTCATTCAGGGACCCCGCTAGGGATAAATAAGTTACTTTTAAAATTGCAGAGAATAAGTAAGAGGGGCCCAAGAGTCTTTAGCCGAGGACGGGAGTCCATAGCCCAGGGCCCCGAAATAGCACTGATATTATTGTCATGTATTTTATACCGTGATTTTTCAACACGGTTTTCATGAAATATAGCTTCTATGTGTATGATTTGAAATGTTCAAGCATCATTCGATATGATTGTTCGGCTACCGTGGACTTTTCTATGTTCCATTACAGATGAAGTTAGAATTCAAACTAAATAATGAACTGTCAGATTAGCCCCAGATTATATTTCGTTTAACTCCTGCATGACAAACTCAATGTTTCTGTCCAATCCCCGTGGGTTCTATCAATAACATTATATAACCTGGTCTGATGTTAGTTAATTTTATTTTTTTATTTAAACTCTTCTTAAATAGCTCACAGAGCATTAGGTTTCATTAGAAGAAACTTTATTTTTAACTTTATGAAGCTCAATTCATGTGTGATCAAACTAAAAGAGTAAGACCTTACTGTAGCTTCATATTGCACCACCTTGTAAAGCGTAATACAAAGAGAGAAAAAATATCCGACAGATGTTTAAGAGAGCTATTAGAAAACATAAACCTGCTCAATAAAGATCTACAGGGTCTCAAACTATCCAAATCTTTTCAAGAGATTTTACAAATCGAAAGTAGAAATTTACAATATACATTGAACTACGTAATGAAGGGGTCCTCAAATGACGGACTCCAATCTGGTTCCGGACCCCGAAACTTTTTTATCTCTGAGCTCCACTGAACCTGTATACGAAAACTGAGAGGTCATGCTTAAATGTAAATTATATTTAGCTTTCATTAGGCATTCGCTAAGAACAAAAATATTGTTGGACTGATCAGCAAAGAGTTCAGGAAAAGGCTGATTGAATGTTTTTCAATGAAGTGTAGTGTTGTATAGAATGGGAAAGTGGATTCCACTAAAGTGTGATGAAAAATTAAGTTTTCAGAATGTGGACATGGTAGAGACCTGCACGGGCCGGGCTAGCTCCGCTATTTCTTTGGGCCGGGTCGGGCCGGGCTTGTTTTTCGTCATGTCGGGCTGGGCTCGGGCCGATTAATTGCACTTCTTTAAAGCAATTTAATAATTATTGACTTTCTTTAAACGATAATTGTAATAAAGCCAAACGTTCAAGTCTGTGTGCACGCCACTTGAGGTGAAAGGGATTACAAATAATGCAATATTTACAGTTGATGTTGCTTAGCAGCTCCACTGTCGCTATAGAGGATTCGTTGTTCACCCCCAGTCTGCAGTCACACGAGTGACTGCATGCCCTTCCCTCAATAAATAACAAAAGACAGTATGCTTATTGAAGCTTCCTCTGATTGTCCGTGTCAATACCAGAATAGGGTCAATCCAACCACTGGATCCCAGGGGGTGAACAGTCAGAGTTGTTGTCTTGATATAAAAATGAAAGGAAAACGCACTCTTTGTTGTTCCCTCCACTTCGGCGACCCACAGGAAGAAATGGTGGATGAATTCAGGGTTGCAGTCTAATACGGTGTTAAATACCGTGCAAATGTAGGTCTTGCGGGTGGGGTCAAATTTCTGATAATTTGTTTTGTAAATAAAAGCTATACTTTGACTAGCTACTTCCTTGCTGGATTTAAGAAATCTGCAGCTACAAGAAATCCTACTGTTCAAAGCGAAAGGATTATTTTGATCCTATGTGTTAGAAATAAATTGAAACGGCAATCCTGTAGAATGAAATTAAAATGACTAGCAAATCAAAGTGCATCACATTGTTCAAACACTCACATAGGTTTGTATGCATTATATTATTATTATTATATATACCAGATACAAATATATATATTGGGGCTTGAGCCAAAACTTTTTAAAATTTGTCTGGCCGGGCTTGGGCCAATAATTTTTAAAACATATCGGACCGGGCCAAGAATTTTTAAAACTTATCGGGCCGGGCCGGGCTCGGGCCAAAAACTTGTAAAGCTTTCCGGGCTGGGCCGGACCTAGGTACATTCGGGCTGGATTGGGCTCGGGCCGAAAAATTCGGCCCGTGCAGGTCTCTAGGACATGAACAAAATTTTATAAAAATCAGCTGTACAAGGAAGATATGTCATCCTACTGAAGAAGTAGGGAAAAGACAATAAAGAAGAGAACAAGTAACTGGGTAGGACATTGACTCCGCAGAGATCGTGTATTAAAGAATAAAATTGGAGATATGACTGAAGAAAAGAAAGGAAGAACTTCTTGACAGCATTATGGATGATATATTGTACGCTAAGACTAGAAAGGAAAGAGCAAGATCGGCATAAATGGAAAGGGTTTCGCGTGGCATGAAATTCTGGCTCTTTTGTGAGTACCAATGTTGGAGATACGAATTTAAATCTTGAAAGCGTCATAATTTTTATATTATGTTTATTATAATTGATCTACTTTCTACTTTGATGATATTCTGTAATAAATAAATACAGTTAGTTCATGAACAACATGTACATCCAGATCGTTAGTGACTTGACAGTTTGCTTGTCTTCGTTGGGCTTTACTAAACGAATGACATCCCAGTCGTTCGAGTAGTCATCTCTGACAATAACTGCAACAAAGATTTCTTCATATGCGTAAGAAACAAATTTTCCCTTAAACAATTAAATGGAGAAACAACGTCAACACTTCCCCGTTGTCCACAATACAACTTGTAGACAGAGGAAGGTAAAGGAAACATGGGGACAACAAGAGAAAAGGAAGACTAGAATTGGCAATCATTTTCAAGAATTACAAATTAAGAATATGAAGTGTGTCAAGAAATAAAGTCCAGAATAATAATGGCGAAGGACGAATTCAAAAAGAGAATAGACGTTGTGTAAAGTGGAAATTGTACCCTATGAAAGATTGATAAAAGAAGTCTTCTAAAAGTGAACTTAATAGGAGAATAGAAACATCAACTGAGGATAGAACAAGAAACGTAAAGAGAAAATAATGTAGAAAGAGAAATGATGGAGTGAGATAATAAAGACGAGGAAACGAAACAGTCTGGATGTTGTGTATGCAAATGTTGTCTGCTGATGGAAAGCTATTGAAAAGTGTAGTTGGAGGCCAAAAAGAAAGTAGACGAAAGCGGATGCAGCTCATAGGCAGTTCATATAAAATAAATTCATATATTGAACAATTTTTGTAAACATTTTCTCTGAAGTTTTCCATTTTGTACCTCAGAAATGTACGAAATCTGTGCAAGAAGAACTTTCGGGTCTTTATCTCTAAAATAAAATTTGGAACGCTTGTAGAGTATTCCGATTACTTCTTATACACTCCTTGTACACGCTTTGTTCACAATGTGTCCTGATAAGAATAATACTCTTACTGTTCCCTATCTAGCGAAGCATAGTGACGTATTTAGTATGTTCTTCGTAGCTTATTTGGATAAGGTTGTGCTCTCAAACCGAAGTCGGCTCGGGTCAGACATACTCGGTTCATGAGTCGAGTCATGCATAGGTCGGGTCAGGTCAGACCCACTCTGGTCACTGAGCGACCGACCCGACTCAACCCGTTGAGAGCACAAGGAAATAGATTATTAACGAAACGTCCTGGATTTCATCCCCGCTTCTGTCATATTTTTACTTCTTGATTCGACCACCAGAATGGTTATTAATATTCTAACTTGTAAAATCTCATTTGTCCACTTATTTGCATATACAATATGCACATGCAGAAACACTTAATCCATTGGAGGTGTGCAAAAGAATATTTTAAGGAACGTATTTCTTTGTATTACACTGTACAAAGCCAGAAAAGTCGTACAATCACTACCAAAAGTTTTTCCCTTCCGTAAAACTTTCACTATCTTGTGCTTGCAAAATATATATATATTAGTTCGATCCTTCCAAATCGTGTTATAATAAGATAAGATAAAATGATTTTATGGGCGGTAACAGCACTATGGCTTACGCCCGTCCCGATAAGGGGGAAGCCCCTTATCTTTGTCACGTGAAGCCAAACCGTGTGAATTTTGGACTCACAACTTTTTTTTTTTTTCATCGGTTATTTTATACGAATCAGGAAGAAAGATCGAAAGCGAGACAAATGAAGAGTGCTAAACGTGTTTTAAAGAACTTACCGAAGAAATATACAAGACACTAACACAAAGATGATATATTTTCAGATTTCAGATTTGCATTGAAGAATTATGTAGGCATCACCTTCGCTTAAGTTTTCCAGTTTCTTATTTTCAGTCTTATTTACCATCCCAGGATAATACTGGGATGGTAATATCTGAACTAAGTCCATGCGGGCTACCTTTTCCCATGTTTGTATAGAAGATTCTTGCCAACGGATATAATCTCTTAGATTTCTGACTGGTTTGATCTACAACTCCCTCTAAATGTCATATAATAATAATAATAAGAAGAAGAAGAAGAAGAAGAAGGAAACAATTTGAACTGAATTAGATTTCTTTTTTGGCTTTTAATTGTCTTCGGCTCAGGCCTGAATTGGATAGGGTAGAGTATGCAGAAGGTATCGGCCAGGGCCTTATTTTAGGTGTTATCTCGGCATTTGCTTGCTGAAATTGATGGAAACCCCTAGTCAGGGTGTTCGTGCGCGGGGTTCAAAGCCACGTAGCACCCCATTGCTGATCTGAAGTCCGCAATGTTACTGCTTGGATTATTGGGGCTGGGTGACAAAGTTTGAAATTGCCCCTAATGTGTAATTTGCAGTGCGTACAGAGCTCACGCTTTTTTCTTTCAAATCTGACTTCTTGGAACATGCACACTTAATTAGAAGAGCGGTAAGCGTCTCTATATAATGTTATTGAATTTCAATCACAAAGAGTGGCTTTTAACCAAACACTCTCGGTTTGGATAGAATATCTGATCTTTTGAGATGGGATTGTGATGCTATACAAATCTAATTTATTCTTCAAAATAGAAAGCGTGATTTATCATCGTTTTAGAGCAATTCACAATGCATCATGGGTACATTAGTCAAGTTTATTATTTCCCAGTCTTTTACCGCGAAGCTTATCGTGATGTGAAAGACGATACGCTACTGTGAAGTTAATCCCGTTTAGTTAAAATATATATATATATATACAATAGAAGAACTAATAATGTTTCTCAAAGAGGAAAGAAATCATTACACATTTCGTAGTTTCCATTTTGAAGAGATGAAAATGTTATTTAAAAAGAACGAAAAAATAACATAATAATGATTACAAAAATTGAAATTTCCAGCTTGGTCTTTATGTAGATCTGTTCGTAAACAGTTTGGTGGCGCCGTATATGTCGTACTTCAAAGCAGTGGAACCTGTGTTTTATCCGTGTTTAGGAGTTTTGTACTTTTCTTTCTTTTGTGACATTTCAATTAGTTTATTCAAACTTTTTCTTTAGAGGATATAAAGTTTTGTTTGGGCCATATTTTAACAATTTTTTGTCAACTTTTTTTTTAGCATATTGAGTGTTTGTCAATTCTAAGAAATGTACATTTCTTTTAAAAATAACAAAAAAAACTGCAAATTGTGTAGTTTCCATTTTCAAAAGAGCGAAAATTTCCGATAGACTACGATTGGAAGTTCATCCAAAAGATCAAATTTCCATCGAAAAGAGCTACTATAGACTTTTTTTTTTCGAGCAGAAATTTCTTATATTTTCTCTGATGAAAATACGCTTCAAAAGAGTTGTCGCTCTTTCCGTTCTCCTAGCATTAAAAATTCCGCTCAATTCGAGCGGGATTTTGCTCTTCCGAATTTAGCGTGTGAGTACTTTTATCTATCGATCTACAATATTGTGCTTTCCAAGAATAAAAAAGATCATATCCAAAATGGTTGTCCTATAGAATTTAATTTGATCTATTTCTGTAATATTCATTAAGTTTTAGAAATCAGGATGTCTACATGTTCTTTCAAATAGTTAGCATTTACAAGTAAACATAAATGAAGTCTCTCTCTCACACATACATACAGCCACACATCTGGAAAGATGTCAACATAGTTTGGTTTGTTAATGTGTTTACGCTTGTTGACATTCTTTTTCTCTCTTATAACCAATTCGTCTCCAATATGACTTTAGAAACAAAAAAAAAAAAAAATCTTATATTTATAAGGTTAATGACCTCCACACACTTGATTTTCTTAGGACTTCTTATATTACGGTTTTTCTTTCGTCTTCTTTCAAGAAGTGTTGTGTCGATAAAGAAGAAAATGTTAACTTACGTTTTAAACTGTGAGCTGTTGTGGTTTTCCTCAATATTTCGTAATGTCCGTTACTAGTGTCAATGAACCATGCTTTTGTGTTTTGTAGAAGAAATTATAATATTAATAACTACAATGCAGTGTTAAGTGAAGAATTCAGGACGTAGGCTGTCTTATACGTAGCTGATAAGGATCTTGAACTAGAAATGATGTAGATCTACCCATTGCCTGTTATTGAATTCAATGTAGATTCTAGGCAGGGGCGTAGGAGCCGGGGGGAAAGGGGCAGTTACCCCCCATGATTTTTGGTGGGGGGCAAGGTACATATTCCCCCCCATGATTTTATACCTGCATAAAAACAAAATGCTTTCATTTTCAAGCATTTTTCTTTGCCTATCATAATTTTGTACCTAAATGAAAATAACAGTGGCTTGGGTTTTCACTTTCAAGCAATAACATATTTTGCCCATATTCAACCGCCATGATTTTATATGTAAAATAAAAAACAAAATTTGCTTAGTTCTCAGTTTTAATTCTATTTATATTCTAGGTGGATTTTAAAATTACCTGTTTATTTATTTTTACAGTAGCGTCATTTTTTTAAAAAAATGTGGAGTGTTTTAGTATGGGTATTTAACAGTTTTCACGCTAACGTTGCAAGTTTTAAATGTTCTCTAGCGGTGAAAAATCAGCGAAAGAAGCTAACGGGAAGATTTTAACTAGTAGTTAATTGGAATGTAGCTTCAGAGGTAATGACTTTTGTTAAATCTAATTTAGTATAGAAATCTCTACGATCGTGGGCGTAGGGGGCAAGGGGATACTACCCCGCCATTTTTTTAAATTAACCTTTAAATCTATGTGATTTTATATGGAAATATGAAGTTTTTTCTTCTTGCCCTCCACTTTTACCCCTTGCCCCCGCATTTTTATCCTCTAATCGCCGTCGCCGACACTGTCTACGTCATTCAATTAAATCTCCCTAAGAAATCCCCTTAATTACATCTCAAAGTAGGCGTGAAAATATATTTGGCGTAACCATCTTGGCTCGACTACAAAAGAGAGTAATGCTCAGTGTCACGAGGTTCTGTATCTAGTATAAATAACTTTTGAAACAAGTTACAAAGCGAGAAAGCATTTCTGTCATCATCATCTGATAACTTTCCGGATGAACAAAGCAAACTTCTACAGACAGAGCAACCTAATTTGTATTTGGAATTAAGTAGTAATTAGTGAATAATGACCGAAACCTACAATAAATCATATCAACTACACTACGGATGGTGACCATTGGTGGTATATTATATTGATATAAAAATAAAAATCAATTAATATTGATTACTTCCTAATAATTCATAACCTGGGATAGTTAAAAGTAAAAGTAACTCATACTCGCTATTAGAAGAAAAAGAACATTTCTTGTCATCTTCAGTTTAAAATGGAATATAAAGTCACATCAAAAGTGAAGTTTATTATAATCGCAAAGTACGAGGATTACGTTTAAGATATGTATATAAGTTGCTTCGCGCACCAAAGAGTCTGTGTGACAATTAGATATAAGTATATTGGGCTATAATGCATAATAAATATCTAGTTTGGAATATACAACTGTGGTTATATACAGAGTGGTGCAAAATTCCGTTTACAGCGCTTGGGAGAAGAATCTACACATGAAAACAAACAAAAAGTTTATGTGACAGTTTGTTAAATTCGGCGTCATTTTCGAGTTACAAGCTGTCGAAAATGGCGGCAAAACGACGTGTGACACCTTATTGTGGACAAAGGAAAGGTGCAACAACAAGCGGTCCCAAACATTTTAGAGAAAGTAATGCCTGAATGACACAATGGTGGCAGAAGCAGGGCGGTAGGGACGCGGCGCAAGGAATTTCTCAAATGGGGGGTACTGATGTGGACAGACTGACATGCGGAAAAGGGATGCAGATGACGTGAAAAGGTGGACCACGCATGTACGATACATAACCGGAACCACCCGGAGTGAGGAGTGGAGCTACCGAAGGGGCCAAGGGGCACTTGCCCCCAACAGGAAACTTGTTCTCCGAAAGAAAACAACAGTGTACTGGAGTACATTGGTAATGTGAGCAAGGTGTTACCCCACCATAACTAAGTCTACCCCACCCCTAGAAAACCACTGCCAATGCCAAGGAGCTCTCGTGAGGTTTGCCGAAAACGTTTACGAGCGAGAGCCGTGAGAAAGTCGGTTTGTACTGGCAGAAAGTAGCAGTAGGGCGAGAAGGAATGAACATAGCAGAGGTGGGTAAAAGGACAACAGAGAAAGACGAACCTGAAGAAAACAATGCTGTAAACACATGTGCGCAGTGCAGAGTGCGCAGAGAGCTCACCAAAGGACCAGCGGAAGTCTCTGATAAATGATTGAGGAAAACGTTGGAAAAACGCACACAGTGACAGGGAAACAGTAGTAGGCACAGTTGGGCGTAATACACTACAGCTGTAAAGTGTCACACCGCAAGTATTCCAAAGCACGGACAGTCGAGGCTGGTCATGAAGCCTACTACCTAGCATGGATGAACCACAAATACGAATGGAGTAGGAGACATGGGAAGCAAGGAACAACAGTGTCAGTGGCGCCCATTCATTTCGAAAGAGGTCATGCAAGCCTTACCTGAGCAGGACCCACCCCCCTTTAGGTTGACGTACCCCAAAAGATAGTGTATTTTCAAATGCTGCATCTCTACGCATTCTTTAATTTTAGAAAGGAAACGTATTTATTCACAGCAGAAAAAAAAACTAAAATATCTAGAGGTACACTGACTGGTACATTCGCCGCGTCGAAGCTTACATCATAGTTCGTAACACTAACACTTTTATTAGTAAAGGGAAAATAAAAATGTGAATGGACACCAGACTGAATTGGCGTTGTATGACACACCACGTCAACCAG
>JAGDQP010049731.1:0-13878 GCA_022664845.1 Lepisma saccharinum | reverse complement strand
TATATATATATATATATATATATATATATATATATATATATATAATCCTTTGCTTCCCCTAAACTTGGGTGACCCTCCTTGAGGCTTTAAGCTGGTTATGGCTGGCTCTGCTTTCAGCTGTACTGAAAGTGATTACCAAAGAACAAAATCTCTATTATTAAAGTATAGAAGAGTATGAACAACCTTTCTTACACATTTGAGTTTTATTTAGTCTTCAGACACCTCTTCCTGACTCCAGCAAATAGTTGGGAAGAGCACGGAAGAAAGAAGTTAACTAGAGCCGATATTGAAGGTAGCATTATCGCTTAAGCCTTATGTGACAGGAAAAATGCAGGAAAAAGTCAGAAAACCCAGCAGCAAGGCGCAAACTCAGGACCTCTTGAGGAGAAATTAACGCTTGATCGATTGATCTAAAGGCCACTCAGTAACTCTCATATGAAAAAAAAAGAAGTGGTCACATATAAATTGTCTGCAACGAGTAGAAATAATTTAAGATCCACGTTTCTCTGCTTTCGTTACTAGATATCGTTTCAAGGGAAAATTCTAAACTCTGTGACGCACCAATCATGTAAATGCGTTTTGAAGACATGGGAGTGGTTTATCAGACTAATTTATGCACAGCAAATTTCCATACTTGTTAAGATAAAACGAAGCAACACAAAATGAAACGCGAAAGTGACGACTTTCGTTTTAGATAATACTAAGCGATGCATAGAGAATCATGTAAGCTTGAACGTTTTATAAATTTCAGCTAACACAATACAAAACTAGACATTGAATATTTAATTAGCAGTTTCTAATGGAAGGAACAGTCAAAATGTGTTATACTTTACCAACAAGTTGATCTCTCAAATTTAGTTTTCAAAATATATTTAAATTGTCTAAAAATCAACAAAAGTATAGAAATAAGTGCCATTTTAATGAAATAAGTGCCATTTGTCTAGAATCTGTATTAATTTTTCACTAATTTGAAAGAAGATAGTAACTTAGCTCACATGACAAAAAAATAAGACACCTGGCATTTTACGGCATGCTGAACTTCTGTGACCAAAAGCCATCACTGCAGACACCCATTGAAGGACGAATAGCTGTACGGGTTCAAGGATTAAAGAACAGCGGTGATATAAAATGTGTGTACTGTAGGCTGTAGCTCCGGTAGAATGAGTCGCAGAGGGGAGTGACTGAGTGAAAAAGGGATTATTGCATTTCACTTTGACTATTGTAGGTGTCTCAAAAGGAAAGAAAGTGGGATGTCCATGAAAGGTGATTTCTCATAAATCGCATTTTAAACTCCCGTTTACTTTCATGGATTTAATATTCTAAAGACAGCTATAGGTTGTGTATTATTTACGTTTTGGATTCGAACTTTCATAGTGGTTAGCTGGCATTGTTTACTATTTGCTAGTAGTGCAAACTCATTTAAAAAAAAACTGGACAATCCCCTTCCTTTCCTGCAATCTTCATTTGTGAAACGATGCTGACAATTGCTGTTTAACAGAAGTGTCACATGTTATTAGGTAAGTTAGTCAGAATTGAGTGTTTTATCTGTGTTCGGCATCTTATTTATCATATTTGTTTACAGAACAATTGTGTATCTGATAGTTCCTTAATGTTTTGAATAAAATAGTTTTTAAAAACTTTCTAGTACATATTTTACCTTTTACTCCATTTTAACTTGTTTTAATATGGACGTACCAGATGAAACTTTCAGAACTTGAACACTGATCTGTGAAGAGTACAAAAATGAATGATAGAAATTCAAAAAATGTAGCTATCTTTTAATGTGAAATATCTCGTCATTGACGTATCTCATTCCGATCTTGTTGTTTTTTTAAAGGAAAGCTTTGGCTTTAATTTTAATTATGATCAATATTTTCCTAAAACTAATAGTTTTAGTACTTTTTTAAAATGTATTTTAACGAAAATTATTTTATTTAATGTTTTACGGTGGTAGATTTTAGAGTTTCGCTAAATATTTTAAGAAACTGTTCATAATTATTTTCGTATTTAAGCTACTACTTATATATATATTATTTACAAAAGGTACTGCTTGCAATATATTTGAAGAAAAGATCAGTAATATGCGATTATCTGTACCGGAAAAAATCACTACTAATAAAAAGTTAGGTTCGCTGCTGCTGCTACTTCATGAAGGGCTTCAAAGTGAATAGACAAATCAATTTCACGTAAATCCGTCATTTGTCTACTGGTTTATATGTACCTGAGCATGTGCTGAATGATTTGTTGAGCAGAAGAGAAAGAGGTCATATGATAAATTTCAGCATAGCTTGGTTTACAATGAAGGTTACCATGAATCAGTGGCGGTCTTTGGCAGTATTGCCTTGGTGCGCAAAATCCATTTTCTTTTTTTTTTATTTTAATCACTCTAAAATGTAGAATATCTAATAATATTATATCCCTCGGTTTTCAAAAAAGCCACAATTTCCTTTTAGGAAGAGAAGAAATACTTCACAAGTTCACCGTTTAACCTTGGTGTGTAATTTGTCTGCAACGCTTTTGAAGCAAAACTCGCTACACAGGCTCTCCCTCTTCCGCATGTTCAAGTGACTTTTCTCATAGCAATCTCTACAGGTATTGGAAAGTTGCAGCGATCAAATCACTCACGATGTTTTTTACTCTTTTCTTCCCTACTTTAGTAGGCGGGGAGACGGAAAAAGTTTTTCATTGCACCCGGAAGATGGCGCGTATGTTATCTGCCCCTCCGCCAGGGGCGTACCTGGGGCATGGCAGGTAGGGCATATGCCCTGGGCGCCACTTCAAGGGGGCGCCAAAAGTCTCATTTAAAACAATGACAGCGTCTCATATGGAGGGACCACAATGAGCTTCATTTTGTTGAAGTGGTTAGGAGACGCCACCATACAAAAATATAAACAGTACCTGATCAGCACCTCTTACACTAAAAAAATATTTCTGTGTCCCGTAGCTTGGCCAGACAAAGTCAAATTTTTTGTAACAGTACCCAGTACCGTCAACTTGTGCTACTTCGGACGCTTTTTGCATGTTTTTATTACTCGTTACATGCTTGTGTTTTTAGAATTTTTTAATATGTAACATATTCTTCCATTCTTACTGAATACGATGATATTATATTATACTTTGTATATCTCACCTGTAATGACTTTTAAAAAGTTGAGTTGTATCCAATATCACCCAGTATAATGGGGTTACTTGGGACGCATAAAGTTTTCTTACAATATTCGAAACTTTTCTATAAAACATGCATGATTTTATGGCTCTGATCGCTTTTTCTAAACTTTCTGCATTTTAATTGCAACGCACTGTAGCTTCCAAGCGTTATAATGAACTTGTTAACACTCAACAATGGAATATTTTTTGCGTCAATTAATACATCGTCGCCGGCCAGACTAATTAAACAAACAGGTAGTGCTAAAAAAAGAGTTAAAATTAATTCATTTCGGACTTACGTATTTGCGGCGGCATATTTAAAAACTTCATAACATTAATAAAACTTAACAAGACTAACAATAGATGATCGAAAAGCATAAAATAAACTTTAATATTTGATACTAAAAAGCCGCCCTTCAATTTTATGCGTTGTAGGGTACTCAAACATCCCCTACATTCAATATACATATAACTTATGAAATCGCTAGAACATTTGTGTACAGGTAAAATTTTCGATTATGTTTAACCTGATAATTTCTAGTTCGTGGTTTGCAATGATACTCAAGAGCTAATGCGAAACAAGTAATCTTACACTTTGCAAGCATGGGCGCCCATCTTGTGGTTTTCAGAGGGGGGGCAAGGATAAAGTGACAGTTTTTCTATGATTTACTAAAAGTTATCAACAAGATAACCACTATAATATTTACTAAATTAAGGGCGCAGAAAGAACCTTGTCATAAAGTACATTAAACCTACCTTAAAGTATACTGGAAGTTGATTGGAAATGCTTAAAAGATTATAATAATGTTAATGACTTAGTCAGTAAACTTTAAGATATTATTTATGAAATAATTATCAAATGTGTCCCCTGCAAAAAAAAATGTTGTCCCAAAGTATCTGTCCTGGTTTACTAAAGACGTTATTAGGAAGCTCAATGTTAAAATAATTTATCATATAAAGTCTATACATACAAAATTGAAAATTCAAAACCCTACTATCAGGAATTTGTTCGATTGCGTAGGGAAGTCAAGAAAGACATAAAAATAGCCTATAAGACCTTTATATCAAATTCTGAAAATAATATCAATGATGATCCAGGTTAACTGTGGAAATTTATTAAAAACAAAACAAAAATCTTCCTCCAAATATATCAAAATTTCAAGGTCAGATTTGTGTAATAATGAAGAAATAGCTAGTACGTTTGCACAGTATTTCCAATCAGTATTTGTATCCTCTTCTCAACCGTTCAGTAATTTTGATAGCAAATCTGAATGCTGCCTGTTCATCAAATACATTTGAACGAAATAGGAAAGGCTGTCAAGAATCTAAAATCCAAAACGACAGTTAGATCAGTTGGTATAATCTCGTATATGGTGAAAGGATATATTCATAATTTTAAATATTCCCTATTGATTGGGTTCAACTTGGCACTAAAAACATGTATTTTCCCTAACAAATGGAAATCTGCTTTAATTTGTCCTATACCTAAAACAAACAAGGGACGAGAAATTACCAACCACAGGCCTATAGCAATATTACCAATTTTTGCAAAATTCTCTGAACTGATTGTATATCAACGAATTATTAATCGTTTGAACGCAGTTATCTCAACTAAGCAACATGCCATTGCTTCACACAAATCCACGGTAATGAACCTTACAATTGCTACAGATTTTATTGAAAACTCGTTGGACAAAGGAAAGCAAGTGGATGCAATTGATTTTGACTTTGAAAAGGCATTTGACAGACTTAATCACAATGTATTACTAGGTAAATTAAATCACCATCACTTCTCCCTGCCTTTGATTAGGTTCATGTGCTCTTATCTAACTAATCGCAGACGGTCTGTTCTATTTAAGGAACACAAATATGACTAATATATGGCACTGTCATGAGTCCCGCAAGGCTCGAATCTTGGACCGTTGTTATTCCTCTTATTCATTAATAACCTACCGCAATTCTTACCAGATAATGAAAAAGTGCTTTTTGTGTATGACCTCAAATATATGTTAAAATTAATTCCATGAAGATGCCATAAAACTACAGCATAGTTTATGCAACTTTAATAACTGGTGCGTTATCAACCAACTTGCAATTAATACGAAATTTTATCATTCAGTAGAAATAAAACGATTTATAGATTTAAATGTTAAATTCATAAGTAGGCCCGACGTAGATAAAAAATCTTGGTGTCGCGTTTGATATGAAATTAATGTTTAACAGACACATAAAAGAATATTACAAATGAAGCTTTTAAAATTCTAACATTTGTAATAAGAATGGGAAGAAAATTTAACAACGATTCTACATTAAAGAAAATGTACTATGCTTGTGTTCATTAGAGCAAAGACGTAGCATTTCTGATCTGTTATTTCTTAGGAAAATAATTCAAAATGGCTTAGACTGCACAAACTTAGTATCATTGTTACAGTTTCGTGTCCCGTCATGAAAAACTCGCGTAGACAACACTGGTCTCTTCCACTGCAAAAAGGCAAGGACAATATAATTATGAAATGACCAGTCTGGAGAATATGTAACTACCTACAATGAAATGTGTAGAACTTCCATCGAATTGGACATATGTGATCTGTCTTCTTCGTCTTCGAACGCATTTAGAAATATTGTAATAAAAAATGTCTGTTAATGAGCATTTTAAATATCGACACTCTAATTGGTTCACAAAGCTTGTTGTGTTGACAATAATTATATAAATGAAATATAGAAAGTACTTATAAACATTTTATTTTTGTTTTCTATCTTACATAGTATAATTTTCTCCGGCTAGGCGGGGGGCGAGCGCCCCCCTTGCCCCCCCATATGGGCGCCCTTGTTTGCAAGCTACAGTTCCTGGAGAGAGGGGAGAAAAAAGAAGAGCACAGTTTTCGTATCGGAATGCGCCGGTTGTGATAACAATAAGTTACTTTCAAACAGTGGTGTATGTCAAGGAACCGACAAGTTGGACTGGTCTGCTTGCAGCGTTAATTCGCTGTGTTATCTTCCAAGGGTAGGAAGCTGTAACTTGATTAGACAGTACCCAAATTAGATGGATCATCTATATGTGAGAATAGAACATTTGTCTACTATTCACCTCAGGAGCATCCGTTGAGAAGAGAGCTTAGCGAGTAGCTTAGAAGTTCGATTTGATTTATGATCCTGTCATATCACATTGTTTGATCTTTACAACCAGGTTGATTAGTCGTATTGCATGATTAATTTGTATCAGAACCTTTTGTTCTAAACATACGTACGTAGCGGCATGCCGTGATCCCCTTGTGAAAGAATACTTGACATATGTTAAAGAGCATGCTGGATCCACGTCGTATCTTTCCCCTAGAGTCCAGAATGAATTTATCCATTTGATGGCATCCACTGTTCGCCAGAATTTACTGAGAAACATTCGTAGAGCCAAGTATTATGGTATCATTTTTAACTCGACTCCTGATCAAGCACACCGTGAGCAGATGTCAGAGGTAGTGAGGTACGTGGAAGTTGATTTTGAGAGGAAAGAAGTATGTGTTAAAGAGTAATTCCTTGGTTTTATCCAGATAAGTCAAAATGTTGCTCAGAGCTTAGTTCAAGACATCTTGAACCAGCTAGAGGAAGATAAAATGAAGATAGAACATCGTAGATCACAGTGCTATGATAACACTCCTGTAATGACTAGACACAAAAATTGCGTCCAACAAACAATAAGTGAGAAAAACAAGCTGGCTGTGTATGTCAATTATGAATCATTCACTCAACTTGGTAGGTATACATGCAGCTAAGCAGGAACCAATAATGGTGACGTTTTTTGGAACCATTCTAGCCCCCTACGTATTTCTCCCTTCTTCAACACAGCGTTGGGAAAAACTTAAAAATACCATCCCCGTGGTTGTAAAGTCGGAGTCTGAAACTAGGTGGAATGCAAGGACAGATGCAGTAAACCCTTTCAACAAGTACCTTGAAAACCTACTGCAAGTGCTCCAGGACATGATAGACAATACAAATGAGACCAGTGATCAGAAAGTGAGGCAACGGAGTTGTATAATTGCATGTTGAATTTTGATTTTCTGGCATTGTTGGGATTTTGGGACAAGATACTTACTTGCATTGACCGTATTCAAAAGAGGCTACAGGATCCTAGCACAGATGTTCATGATGCTGCTTTAAATTTGAAAGCTCTTCAAGATTATTTTGGTGAGAAACGAGAAGTGTGGGTCAGTGAATCACTAAAAAAAATTACTCATTCTCTGTGAAGAATGGAATGTTGATATAGAAAACCGTCGGATACGAAAGAAGCAAATAGTTGGTGAGAACTCAATGGATATTGGATTAACGGAGAAAGAGGATATCGATAGAGTCATGAAGGTAACACCATCTTCACAGAGAAAAGGAAAAAAGGTTCACTCGTTTGCATGATACAGATGCAAAGTTTGGGTTCCTCCTCGACGTTGAGGGACTGTGTTATGGTGTGGACAGGGAACTAAAGAAGAAGTGTGAAAGTGTATGTGAATTTTACGGCTCTGATATTGATGGACAGCAGCTATATGAAGAGATTTTGGATTGCATAATGCTGCTGCTGTCAAATCGTACCAACATGAAGATAACACGACCAGAAGAACTTCTGAAGTTTATTGTTCAGTATAGAGATGAGAGTGTCTTTCCTAATCTTCGCATTTCTATTCAGATAATGCTAACCATTGCAGTTTCCATTGCTAGCTAGCTGTGAAAGATCTTTTAGTAAAATGAAACTAATTCTTGATTATTTAAGGGCATCTATGGGACAAGCCAGACTCTGTGATCTTGCTCTACTCAGCATAAAAAGAGAAGAAACTGAGAAAATTGACTTTACGCACATCATAGACCAGTTCGCGTCAGAAAAAGCAAGAAAAGTGCATTTGTAGTTTAAATCTTGTGTCAATAAAGTGTCATATTATGTATGTTAATTAAAGCTTTGTTAACATGCTAATTTCATTTGATATGAAAAGTAATTAAAATAATAATAATAATAACTTATTACTTATACGAACTTATAAAATTAAGTATAAGAAACCGTTTTTTTTTCTTTTTTTGTTAATGTAATCAAAAGTTTTAATTTAAAAAAACTTATAAAAGTCTATTGCCAGAACATGTTTTTAATGATCGTATGGTGTCCTGGATCCATAAACTTATTTTTATGCTAAAGATTAATTTTTACCATAAAAAGCTATTTCTGGAATTTGCAATAATAGCCTAATGATATCATTAATCATTCAATTGTTATTCACAACACTATCAGAGTTTAAATTGCCCAAATTACACACTTTAACAGTGTATACTCATTATATTTTTCTGTCCCTTGAATTTTCCTTGCCAAAGTATCAATCAGATGGCCTTACTAGTTATGCACTATATAGTCTTTATAAGTAGCCTGAAAACTGATCAATGGTTAATGCAAATTACAGAAACTTTCTGACTCTCATGCCACGGGCGCTAAATACCATTGGTATGCCCCTGTCCTCCGCACAAGCTGTAAAATCCGTTTGCTATTGTGGGCTGTGACAGTTTTCTCTTCCCCTCCCCCTCTCCCCTTCTCTGTGTGTGTGTGTGTGCGCGCGCACACACATTTTTTTAATAACTTCAACCCAATGTTGTAATAAGTCCCTTATCTAAAGGCCGTAAATAAATAAATAAATAAAAACCTATTTCGGATCCGATCCACTGCGTTACAGACCGCGGAACGGGATATTATTTTGTTAACCTAAATTCCTGAAGTAGCCCGAGCTGTTGTGCACTATTACAGTATGGTTGGCAAGTGTATACAATGAAAGAATTTCCAGACTTTGAGAAGCGATGCTACCACAGAATGCTACATCTCACGGGTGACCCTCAAACTCTACGTAACGATACTGGAATGACAGCTTAGTGTCGAAAGATAGACACCAGAGCAAATATTTCGTATGTCCACTTCCAGTTCAATCCAATGTAGACCAAATTTTCAGTTCTAACTCAATTTTATACGCTTCTTATCGCTGTGCGGCCCGTTTTTATTTAATCTTTAATTCCTGAGTTATTCGTATAATAGTATATCGTATTCTGTATGTAACAGAAAATACTGCAAATATTATTTACGTTTTTTTACAAGAATTAAGACATAAATAAAAACGGACCGCACAGCGATATCAAGCGTAAAAGTTGAGTAAAAACTGAAAATTTGATTTGATTTGACTGGAAGCGGACAAACGAGCTAAAATGCCCTCTCCGCTTCCTGGTTTCATATATTTATGAAATTTTCAATGGCAGCAGTCAGTATCACTTTTAGATCGAGGTCGCTGCGGGCGACTATGTTACTTTAATCACGAAATCATAATTTTAAAGCTATGGCATTCTGTCGTCGCTTTCAGAATGCTGTGTACATGCATGGTTACGGCCATCAAGTGAATATAGTTATGAATGAAACTGCTTCTATAAATAGAAATGTAAGAATTATTTTTGTAAATTTGCAAGGCGTGTGTACTTTTTTTTTCGATAGTCCCCAGCGAGATGCAGTTCTAGATTCATTCGTTAAGAAAGGGTTACCCTGAGCTAGTAATATTCGTTGGAACTTCCTATCCAGAAGCGCAAATAATGTCTCGAACTGTCTTAAATTTACTCGGCAGAAGAATTTCGATCAATGTCAGGAGCTGTGGGATTGTTAGACTTTATGGTTCAAAATAACTTGGAGAAAACCTTTAGTGAATCTTCAAAGCTTCTAAAACTGATATTAACAATACCAATAACAGTCACACAAATTTCTAGTCACGTAGAATTGTGACAAACTATCAAATTCTATCCTCCATATTATAGCTACGACATGTTTCTAATTTTTCTCAAAATTGTAACTAATTGACTAACGTTCCGTTATTTTATAATCTATTCACTTCTTCTTTTGTGTACACGTTACATAATTTAGTCATACGTTCATTGATTGTGTCTGATTAGCTACCTATCCTCTCCCACATAGTGAAAATCCAGGCCCGAAGCCGTTGAGCTTCCTGTAAATTATCCTTGCTCCAATACAAATATTTAATTTTAGGTATGGTTCGTAAGCCCAAGCTCGTCCCTAAATTTTTCGTGATTCCACTATTCTTAGTGGCTCTGAGTGCAACATCCAGTGGATACAGCCACCGGCCGCCACTGCCATGAACTTATAAGAAAATAGGGTTGGAAGCAGCTTACTCTAAGAAATTAGTTAAGAGCAAGGTTTCAAACAAAGAAATGATTCTGTGGAGTGACCGAATACTTTCAGCAAAATGTCTTTCATTGGTGAAAGTCGTGAACTAGACATCCGAATTGCATTCAACCATCCACTTGGACCTCTTCCTGGGCTCTTGGTAATGCTAATGATTCATTTAAGAAGACAAACAATGTTGAATTGTCGCATCATTTTAACCCGTCGTTGGTCGCGCTTTTAAAAATCACGTCGTTGGTCGCGGGTCAGAGCTGCGTTCACCTTAATTGCTAGCTATATGTTTATCCTTCTTTAATTGTGCTTTTGATTATTGTGTTTTATTTTATTGTTTATGACTTTTAAAAAAATCTTTCTACATTTTACACCAAAATATTTTTAATTTTCAACGCGTTTGATACATAAACGTAGATATTGAAATATGAACAACTTTCTATCAAATATACAGGGTGAGTTAAGTCCTTCGACACCCTTTTATTTTAAAACATGGCAGGAAGTTGTATAATATAGTAATGAAACATGGTAGTAAAGATGGGCCGCAACATGTAGGGTAAATGGTGACCATCGCCGCCATCTTGAATGCAAGTTCGAAAGTTTAAATAGGAAGTGAGTCATGTTGCATATCAAATAACACTGGCGTGAGCTCAAGAACTCAAAAATACAATCGTTTCGTTGATATATTGTGTGGTTTGCGAATTATAAACACTCAAATGTTGAAAATCATCTACCTACGGCTCACTACAGCATATGTTCTATGTGGTGGCCATCACCTCTAGTGCACGAACGTAGTCGCCGTATTCAACGTGGTTGCACACACACACAGAAGAATATCCGGTAACATGTGGCTGGTTATACGCCTACTGAATGTGTTCATGTAGGTGCTATATAAATATAGCGGTATTTCTCAGCTTTCACCACCTGGTTCAGATGGCCCACAGATAGATATCAAGGGGCGTTAAATCAGGTGACCTGGACGGCCATTTCAGAGGACTAAGGCGCCCAATCCGTGACCAATTCATAAATCACTGGACCATTGATTATCCCGTCGTTCTCTTGCCCAGCTAATGTATCTGGATGCACACAGTCCTTATCTGATTCATCGGAGATCTCCCACAACCACTCGTCAATTTTCAAGTCACGTTTATCCATCGTAAAGTTACTGAACGAATGTCAAAAAACTACTACGTCGTTCGTCGTAGGTAAGCGGTGCGCTCACTTTTCGTATCTGTCTGTATGAAATAAACGATTTCGTAGCTGCACATTTACTGCCACCTGTGACCATCATTCTGAAAGGACATGGCAACACACTACACAGCGATGTGTTTTAAACAATTAGCAGCAAAGCGAAAAACATAGGTTAAAAAAATGCGTTGCCATGTGAGAAACCACGAATAAATCAGCTTGCTTAATAGATGCAATGGGCTTGTTACAGACAGTACAAGAAGAAAATAAACTTTTGAAGAATTTTCAATTGTTATATTGCACCAAGTTTTAAACATAGGAAATTGCAGTCAAAGAATATCTATTGTTTTGGACGTTTATCGTGAAAACTCTTATCAAATGATTAGAACGGGAGAACAGGCGATTTGAAGAAGGAATTACATTCAGCAAAATTAAAAGCGGTCACAAGACAGTTTGCTGGAAAGAGGTTGAGGAGTAGTGAAAGTAAGACAAAGCTGGGAAGGTTCTTGGTGGAAAGCTGGCAACACTAGAAATGAAACAAAACAGTTAGTAACAAATAAATTTTTGCAACTGTTGAAGACACTTGTCTCAGAATCACGGTAAATGGTTCTGAAACTGTTCCAGATTTATCTTGCCCACATGAAGAAGCTGAATCCTGTTACATACTAAACATGCTGCTGTTTCCTATGAAACGGTATTTTGTTTCTCTAATGACACTGATGCTAATGCCACTCACCTACTAGTGCTTTCTATTGGACTGTATAAACAGACTAAGACAAATACATGTATTGCAAAAGGTGTTAAAAACCAACTAAAAGTGGGTGATAATGGTCAAATTGTCTCAACAGTTGGTTCAGAAGTAGCATCAGCTATAATAGGGTTTCATGTTTGGTCAGGCTCTGATTGTTAAGTGCTTTTACAGAACAAGGAAACAATGAAGGGTTTTTAATACTCTGAAACAGCACAGAAAATGTCACAGCATTCAGGGCCCTAGGAAGCGAGTGGATTGTTTCAGATGAGTTATTCAACACAATTCCAAAGTCATGTGTGACATGTATTCCAAGGAAACAAATAATGGGATTGTCAATGAGCTGCGATAAAATTATTTACATCCAAGGCGAGTCAAGTCGATAGTTGCCAACTACCACCGGGTAAGGATGCATTGGAACAACATACATACCGAGCAAATTACCAGGCAAGTACTTTGATACGAAGTTTTGAAAATACCCCAAATATACTACAGGCTGACAGGACATGAATGGAAAGGGAACAGTGAAGGAAATCTGGCCAGAGCACCTGCACCAGAAGCTGTACTTGCCATCCGGTGCTGCAAGTGTTTCAGAAAGTTATGTCAACATGCAAGTTCCATTTGTCTCCAAAATCAACTACAGTGTACATGGTATGTACTGTAACTGCAATTGTGTGAAGATGTAAATTTCATTACTTTCAATTCAAACTACCAAGAAAAAAAGTGATGTTTATGGCAGTGATTCAAGTATAGACTACAGTAAAACTTCTTCTTACATCATGACTTGATTGCCTTCGATTAAGACTTAAGAGATGTCCCGATTCACACATGGTGAGATGGATGATATTCGGTGCCTCCCACATCGTTGGTGTCGTGTTGCGAACGTTCTGGGGGATGAAATTATCGTGGGCGGCTCTCTTGTTACTGGGATGTTAATGTATGGTTTGCAACGAATAAACATATGTAGCATGATGCTATCGTTTCTCATTGTCTACTCGCTTCTTTATACCCAACCTAATACACATCATTTCCATTGATCGTACGTTCCACAATACACTGCCCCTTTCGTTTGTATATTTACATTTTTGTGCCGGTCATACATTCTCGCATAAGAATGTAGTTTCCATGACTGACGCCACAACCCTCGTATTTATCTGTCATTTTACAAACTATATTTAACTATTTTAAAGATCATGCAGCATACATACAATTCCAAATACCTTTTAGTTAATGAAAATCTCAAAATTAGAATTATGTTTTATCCCCACTGCGCACACAATAATTGTTGTTTATTCGGATATACTATACTACTAGCAAGGCGTTTTGAAGATAAATCTCAAGTAGGGCCTAAGAAAGAAACGGAAAGCTAGTTTGTTGGAAAAACTTGAAGGAAACACTCCACCGCCGAAATGAGATATCATTCTGTCACCATTGAAGCTAGTCCGTTTCGTGCGAGTGATAAAAGAAAGCAATTCATACAAATTACTAGAGGATCTCTTTCGTATTCTACGCAGAGCCTGTTTAAGTGACAGCCGAAGAATGAATCCTTAGACTAGAGTGGACGACATCTTCCTCTTCCCTCTTTGTCTGAATCTCCACGCATGAAGGCAGA
>JAGDQP010049730.1:0-14424 GCA_022664845.1 Lepisma saccharinum | reverse complement strand
ATCAGCATGAAACTTCCACAATGCATTGACGATGTGTTCAAATAAACATTCCTGCAGTACTACGTTTCGGAGTTTCGCGGAACATGATTTCAAACTTTTAGAAATTTTGTTCTGAACGCCTGAAGAGTAGGCAACACTGCATACATTTGTGTTGAAGTTATGCATTTCCCATTTTTACTTTTATTTAAAAAGTTGCACTGAAGATAATATAAATGTTAGATTAAAGTTATTAATGAAGTTGTTGTGTTAATTAATTGCTTTGATCCCTGCCAAATGCAAATATTATATAAATAGAGGGTGACCCAAAGGAAACTTCCCATTCCCGTTAATTTCGTAACCTGATTTCCAGAAGGAACCCCGACACGCATCCTTTTTAATTTAAGCGAGAATATGCCATTGTGGTCAAGCATTGCATGCTGTCTCATTTAACTGTGGTCTAGTTGCAAAAAGTGAAATTTTCTTAAATGACAACACGGGTTAAGTGACCCATCATGTCAATGGTCTTTAGGTTCTATTTACAAAAAGATGTGATGATTTACTGGTTCCTTAAATTGCGTTTGCTACTCTCAAATATTTTAAAGTGAATCTTGGTAGGTAAGGTAATATTTTACACTATTTAACGTTATGAGCGCTCATTAGTATAAAAGAACCCCTGGAAATATTACTGTGACAATTTTAAACGCGCTATCTCATGTTTGTGATCCAATAGCACCCAATCCCTGTGATGAATACGTTAATGCCGAGAATTTCAAATCAGCATTGCGCGTTGGGAAGGGGGCGCACGTATGTTCTTGTCAATGGGGACGTAATATTTTTTAGATGAATTTCCATCTATCGAGATAAAATGTTCATCTTTTAGCATTAAAAGAACGCAACAAAATGTAAATGTGAAAAGAAACAAAGTAGCTTATTTATTCATAAGCAGCAACAAAGAAAAGCAATGTTTCTATGAATGAAAAATAATAATAAAAAATACCCTAAGTTCAGTGCAATTTGAACCTGCTACCTTCCGGCCAGTGAATCAATGCCTTATCTTCTAGGCTAGACGGCCAACTGAGGAAGAAAACACTCTCGAAAGGGTCTCCTTCGTCTCGCCAGGTACTGTTTAATGTTTAAATATTTCTGTCATATATCTTACGTATTCCTGACGTCTTCTGGTATGTTTGTGTCATCGAGAAAATTTTATCAGGTCTTCTCTAGACATTTTTAACTTCACAGAAGAACTTTGTGTTTAGGTAGCCTTCACGGTAACAAATGGCGGAAAACAAACTTGATTAATACCCTTGATGCTTTGCGCATCACTCAAAAAAGATGAGGTCTCTTTTTCAAGTTGGAAGAATAAATTACATCCATAAAGCATTGGACTCCCACCTTCAAAGGTCACATTTTGCCCTCATAGCGAGAACGTCTCACTAAAAGCACTTTTTTTCATTACAAAATTCACTCTAAAAGGGTGAGCCTTCTTTCCGCTTTAATAAGATGAAATATTAGCTGTTTCAAATTTAGTGCGTAAAGCGTTGCAGTCATCTATTGTCCGCCAATAGGCAACAGGTGCTTTGTGTTGAAGCACTCTGTATACATGAAGGCGTAATTTAGGCTAGGTTTTTGATATGAGAAAAAAACTATTGTCTTTTTCTAACTGGTCTTTTCGGGACCGCAATGTGTAGGTACCGTGCGTTGGTATCCTAGTAGCGACTGTCCTGCCTTGGGTTTTCCAAAATTTCCTAAAGTTTCACCACATGAACTTCAGGATGGTGACTTAACTAAATAATTGGCAGCTATCCTCCCATACCCTATTGATGTCTAACCCAAGGATGGCTAAAGGCCTTGCAAATTTCAATATTATCCTAATCTGTCGTTTATGACAGTAGAAACAAGCCTTATTTTCCTCCCTGCCTTGACCTTATATCATCAGGAGGTAAATACAATATTTCCGGAGATTATGTTTAAGATTCAGAGAGCGTATGTATTCAACGCAGTGCATGAGCTTGTAGTGTCACTTTTGTCCATTACTAAAAAAATTGTAATTTTGGAAGTTGCTAGTCTTTTGGAGCGACGTATTGAAGGGTGGAAGGGAACTATTTAAGATCCCCAACTGACCATGATAGAGTGACAGCACTGAAGCTGCTCACTGTCAGCATTGAGGGAAAGCTGACCCAAGACGTTGGGTACGATGGTACGAGGACCCTCGTATAATAAACATCTTCGCACGATGGAAACCAATGAGGAAGACGGTATACTATTTTCTTTAAAATTATTTTTCGTGGACAATAATTACTAATTGTATTTATGTATCATTAATAATATTTTTATTTAATTTACTTTGAAGGGTTTTCGTGTGAATAACAATAATTTGTATTACCTTCCTGTTCAGTGTAATTAATATATCTTCCACAAGTAATCTACAGTAATTTAATGGTTGGCTCATTCTAGGGCTATGTATTTAATGCCATTACTTATTATTATTAATATTATTGAACCGTGTTTTGCAAATAACCATATTAACAAAATTAAATAATTATCATAACTCTATTATCATTCTTAAGTGGCGAGAGGACGGAGGAGAGTAAATTTGTCATGATGTGAGGGTGGGAAGGGGAAAAAGACGGGAAGGATAAAAGGAAGATAAAAGAGAAGGGTTAGGGCGCTACAAGTCATGGGCTTAGGGCGCCTAGACACAAAAATCCGGCCCTGCACACAGGTGATCAAAAATTGACTAATTTGAAGGGTTTTAATACAAAGCATGAAGAGGCTTTATTGTGTATGAAAGAAGCTGTTTGTGAATACAATTTTATTATGTATGAAAGAAGCTGGTTGTGAATAAAATATTAATACATACATAAGATTTTAGAATGTTTATTATGGACTATTTAAGTGAATAATATTGCAATGAGCAATAAAGAATAATTTGTGAAATGATAAAGCATGATTTAACAAAAAATAAATCATCTTTTTCACTGTGGCTGAGTAGTAGGAAAGCTCAAATTTGACCATATAAAATTCCGCCATATAAAATAAGATAAAATAAATAAATAGATAATCTATGCGGGCAATTTTTATATTTGTGCTTAAAATGCGTTATTTGAACGAATACGAGATGCTGGTTAGTTCACACAGAAAATGAAATGTGAAGAATCCGTTGGTGGTAACAATAAAAAATCACATATACTTACGTTTCTGGAAAAAGTACAGCCATATAATCAGCTACAGAGGCACCCCAGCCATTACCATGTACATAGAATGTTTCAAATCCTAGTCGCTGCATTAATCGCTTCATTATAATGGCGACTTCTGGACCTCCAAGACCTTGCTTAATAGTAGCGTCTGAAAATCCGAATCCAGGCAACGATGGGCAAATCACTTCAAAGACAATATTTGAACTTTTTCTATTAGTAGTCAGCAGCGGAATTATAGTGTAAAATTCTCTGACTGAGCTTGGCCATCCGTGCAACATCAGTAGAGGCACAATAATTACGTTGTCATGAACTTCAGGTTTGACATGAATGAAATGAATACCTAATCCAGAGACATTGGTTTTGTATTGTGGATACTTGTTAAGGATTTCTTCTCTTTGTCGCCAGTCATATCGAGTCAACCAATAATTCACGAACTTTTTTAAGAAGTCAGAGTTTGTGCCGTAATTAAAGTTTGCATTTATCAATGGAGGTGTGAGTTGATTCAAACTTTTTAGTCTTTCTTGAAGATCACGGATAACCTGTAACACAAGGAAAAGATTAGTGTGGTTTGGAAGTGAAGGCTTTTTGAAGGAGTTAGAAACGTAACTACAATCAATTACTATTAAAACAACGTTTACTATCAGAGAATAACTATCATCATTAAGCGATTCACATGAGCGAGTGCGAGACTGTACGAAAATGTCGAATACTTCGATATCCCCAAAGGTAGCACACAGTTATTCAATGCCTGTCGATTTCTAATCACGCCAAAAAAAAATATTTATAAAGAAACAAATATGGTTAAAGCGATAATCGCGTATAGGATGGTTCAGACAGAAAATAACATGAAAATGTGTCCCCGTAAACAAGTACGAATTTATTATGCTTACGGGACAGAATTTCATTTCCTTTTCTTTGCTGTCCTTTTCACTATTGTAGCTATATTTTCTTCGTTTTCTCCTTTCTATACTTCTTGTATCTTTTTATAAGACATTTAATTATTGAAATTATCGAAACAAAATATATGTACGTACACCCTATTCCAAGAAGGATGACGGCAATGATTAAGGCAATTTTCAGCTGAAAATTTTCAGCTGAAAAGTCCAAGATCGGGTATCTTCGGAAACAGAAAACCAAAGATGTCAGGTTCGAGCCCTGAAAGGTAGGAGTGAACCTTTGCAATTGAAAAAAAACAAAAAAAACATGTGCAAATATGTTTTCCTTCTTTTAAGTGCAAAAAGACATATTGAAATGTTACTAAGTGTAAAAAAAAGTAACATTCTATGACATACGTAATGACAGAGTATTTAAAAACTATGCATACATCTGATTACGTGATGGTTTTGTCACCTACGTTTTCATACGTACAAGAACATCTCCAATGAAAGCAAAGACAACAAATATATTTCTCGCATTCATACTACAATAAACAAGAGAAAGGAGAGAAAAACAACAGCACTTGCAACGGATATCAATGCCATTGTCTTGGAAACCGAAAATTCAGTAATGTTTCTGCAGAAGGAGTTCTATCAGAAAGAAGTAGATAGATGTGGTTATGTTAGTTCAGTGGTAGAGCGCGTGGCTTCTAATCGTGAGGTCCTGGGTTCGAATCCCGTTCTGGAAAATTTATTTTCACGTAATGATATATTCCTCAAAGCATGGTAAATTATAAAATCATAATAATCGGTTTTATATGTATTCATGAAAGCATTTCAAGACATAAGTAATTACTATGTTTAAAATATAACATCAGAGAAGTGGTGGGTGTCAACAGTACGTCTGTATATTACTTGTTAACGTTAAGTAAATCGTCTAAAAATAATATATAAGTGTGTGTAGTGTGTTTGTCTACAGCTATTTATCATACGGAAATTACTTCTGAATACTTTTATTTCAGCATGGGATTTACGTTCTTAAAGATAGTACTATAATATGAGACATTTGCATCTGGCGTTTATTTCATGCACTGCGAAATTTGTGTATTATTATATATGCACTTTATTCGTCTTATGGGTGATCACAACTATGCAGAGTAAAATTAACTATTTATTGTATTATTTGAATAAGGCGGTTTGTTCTAATCTTTTGAAATAATGAATATTTCTCGTCACACTTTACGCCAGAAACTGAATCATACGTAATGGTTCCATGACAAATCATCTAATTGTAGAAAAACTGGTTGCGTCATCATTTTAGAAAAAAAAAGACAACAACAACATATTGTTCGTATGTGGGTTTCTACATACCTGAAGATATCAGAAACACTGTTGAAAGAAATGTTATGCCCTTATTTCTCGCGAGGCGCCCATATTTCCAAAATAGCAGGTGGTGTTTTTTTACTCTCGTAGACATGTCCGGAAACCTTAATATCTCAATAACCAGAAGAGCTAGAGAGCTTAATCAAAAACCGTTGTTTAGCTCCTGAAATGTACTTTGAATATATAGAATTACCTTTTTTGAAAATTGATTTCTTTATTTCTAATAATTAGGCTGAAAATGAAGTAACAAATTGTGTAAAATTTGATATTTAACAAATTTCTTGGGGGAGGAGACTGAATAAAATCCTGTAATATTTTGTAATATGTACAGCTGGCAACCGGGTGTATGTAGGCAAAAAATCATGGTCCTAAATCACACTCCTTCTCCCCTATGGAGGTCCAAACATGGTCCTTTGCGAAAAATGCCGGATTTTGGGCTTAAATGTCCGAAAACCTTTAGTAGTCTATAAGATACTTCTGAAAGCCAAACATGAAATGTAGTTACACAGACACTAACCATTGACGATCTCAAGTCCGCGACGTTACCGCCTGGACCACAAGCACTGGGTACTTCGTCTGTTGTGGTCTGGTGATTGGAGTTTCGGACGGCCAAGTAACACTGGGAATGTTGACTAGCAATACAGACCCTGCTCGGGCCGCGGTGGTTCAGTCGTAGAGTTATTACCTCTGGTGCGTGGGGCCCTTGATCCAAGCTTGTGGTAGTTGTTGTAACGACCTTGAAACTCCGTTTCATCGTTTCTTATTTCAGACAGTTTTGTTTCGTTTATATTGAGCTTCCAAAGGGAAAGATTTTTACTGCGCTGATCTCCGGATCATTAATACTCTTTGACCATCGCTTATTATTTTTCGAGCAAAGGTATATATTATCTACCTTCTGTTGTTTTCTTTATTCTTGCGTAAAATTTCACTTTTCAAGCATTTTCCGTTTATTAGCGACCAACTGATTGCATAAACAGTGTCAGCTGTTGTCATTGGACGGGAATCAATGATTCATCTTAATTATGTGGCTCTTTTCTATTAGCAGATCTTCCCGCCAGAGTAAGGCTTTGCTCGTAAATAATTATTAATTTAAGTAATTTTATTTAATATTTTTCATTTCTTGACGTTTGGGAATTTTCGTAGTTTGACCTTTCGTTTAGAATGCTGAAATGTGAAAATTGTGGTCTTTTTGGTTGAGCATCAGGATCTGTTAAGAGTGTTGTCTTGATGTGCATTTCGATCGTCATCGAAGGTGGTGAAAGGGGTGTGTCCAAGTTAGTGAGAAGAAAACAACATGGCAAGTTAATGAGGCAGGCAACTTAACTTCAGTTTTCAAAATCATGAAACCTTAATAAAAGTATTCGCGTTGACGTTCTTTCAGTTGCCTGACAGATAATGCGTATATATGTGTGTAGGCGAAATCCAATAAGATCATCTTTGCCGCTACCAGCTTAGCTGAGAAATTACAGTTTGAAATCTTATAACAAGTTTAGTCTCATCTTGCATGCATCCTGTTACGTTAGTGAAGGAAGACATCTTCGAAAGTTTGTGAAATCATTTTTCTTGCGATTTGGACTTTTGGAACGAAATTTTCTTAACTATATTTGCTTTCGGTTGTTATTTTATATTCTGTTCGAGATGTTTAATTTTTCCGTTTTGATTTTTGATTTACAAGGTGTAAATTACACGATGCAAAGCTAAGCTGGTACGGTGAATATGGGCTGTATGTGTGTTTACGTTGCTGCGCTATACAATAGCTATGATCCATTAACTGATTTTTCCCTCACCCCCTCATTACGTGAAGGATTCTCACATTTTAAATTTTAGAAGGTGTTATTTAAACTTTTAAATATGTTCTTTAACTACTTCTGCGAAAATATGTTAATTTCCGAAAAAGCTCACTATAGTTTTATCTATGGTAAAGGTTTAATACCTGCGTTCAGTGGTCGATGACATTAGTTTTCTTTTGATCGTTAACGTGTGAAATTTTACCGATGAATATTTGCATAACTAACACGATCGTAAGACTTGTTCTGAATTAAACATGTGTAAACAATTTAGGTCATTATAACAAATTTATTTCAACATTGAAATTTTCGTTTTGTTATGAGAGAATGGGTGCATAGAGCTTCACTCTATCCGCCTTGTACCTGCAATGCTTGCTGTTTGGAACGCATTGAAAAAAAATGCTTTTAACGGAACTGACCCAACGTCAACTGTAAATTTTCACGTAGTGTTTAAGAAAGGTTTAGAATTTCAAAATGATTATTATAACTCTGAAACAAGCAGTGTTATGCTTTAACGATTTATACGGTACTTCGACATGCCACATATTTAAGTTAAAAACTCAAAGTTAATTTCGGCTCCTTGCGTGTATTATAGATAAACTGTAGTTTATCATCTCCAGTCTGATGACTGTTTGCTTGAAGGTTAGCGCTACTCAGACACCTTTTTGTGCCATGGGGTGGGTCGTTCTCAAAGTTCTCTCCTTTGGTGGGGTGGGGAATCCTTTCTCTCTTTCTCCCCCTCCTCTTTTCTTTCGTTTTATTTTACACTTTTCTTTCCTTTCCTATGCTTCATGTTTATTCACGTTTCGGTGATCACGTTCTCCCACTTCGGGTTTTCTCCAGTGCTTGAATGTTCTCTCTAGTATAATATATTATATTTAATATAAATTATTACTGCTGTATCAGTCTGATGCCTTATTTTACTCGTCCGATGCGTGGTTGTGGGTGATGACCTTGTTTGGTGAAACTGTATCTTTGCTCTCGAGTAACCTTGTTGAGAAGGTTCAGCTAGCCGGTTTCCAGTCTGAGTGTCATTGAAATGGACTCTTTACGTGTTACCCACTAGACCGTTTAAAAATGAAGTTTCACGTTCCTTTCTTTACCCTTCTTTAGGGAAGTAAATCCTCGGTTTGTGGAGTGTGAGGCTTCACGGGGACGCGACCGGAAGTGCTGTTTCTGTCCAGCGTTAGTACCCCTTGTCTCTGGGTTATCAGAGAATGTTTCTAGCAAGTGGTGACTGTAATCGTTGGCTCTTGTGCTGTTTCTGTCAGTCACCTACTTGTTCTGAGGAGGATTTTGCTTACATTGTGATGAACAAAAACCGAGTACGGGGTTTTCTCGTTTCTTCCCACTTTCTCCCATCACCATCCATTCGTCCTGAGCCAAAGTTGCTTTTATAAAGGACTTCGAAGAAATTAAAAAAAACCGACTCAGGTGATCAGTGAGACCATCTGAATGGGGCTCTCTCTTATTTCTCTCAGTCTCACCTGTGAATGATGGAATGTTTTGCCCCCTGAACCACACCATAGCTTGAATCTAGTGCACACATACTTTGAAGTGAGGTCACCCGCCCGCTTCAAGCCTCCCGACTCCGCAGTAATGACCAAAGGTGTTCATTGTCGTCAAACCTCATTCATCCTCACGTTTCAATTTCGTCCTCACCCTCATAACTTCGATCAGCCCTCACTTTCACGCTTCAACTTTGCCCTTACCCTCATGTCTTTGCTCAGCCGGCCCGCGGTGGCTCAATTGGCAGAGCGCTCACCTATGTGGGCTTTGTGGTGGACAAACACGATGTGCGTGGGTTTTCTCGGGGTGTTCCTGTTTCCTACCACTTTCTTCATTCCACCAATTCATCCCATCACCATTCATCCGGCCTGAACCAAAGTTGCCTAAGGGCCTTAAAACTAAAATTCAAATTCGTTCAGCCCTCACTTTCCAACTTTGCTCTCACTCTCAAGCAGTGAGGCTGAGGTGTGCTCTCATGAGGACCACCCTCGCGATGTTGAACAGCTTTGAATTTAACAATAGGCGTAAAATATTAATTTATCTTGGAGAGCGAGTAGTATAATTCTGCGATATGTTTTAGTTCGTGTATTTCAAACTCTTCCTTTCATTCCCCTTTCACTTAATGCATGGGTGTTCAACCTCTGAAGTGTGGTCCTCATGAGGGCAGACCTCACCCTCACATTCAGATCTTCAATCAGCCTCACCCCCACAGACTCTCACTCTCACGTTCCAACTTCGCCCTCACTCATCCTCAAGTTCGAATTTTCCCTTTACGAATTCCTGTAAAGATTAAGTGTACTTAATTCATTTATTGGCTCTTTTACTTAGTTTCTACTGCTAAAGCTTCTTAAATTGCAACTACTCAATACTCTACAACAGCATGCTGGAGAAAGGGGAAGAGAAAGCACCCATATTCTGTGTAGTTTACAAATCACATGAAGTAATGCGGTGTACGTGCACTCGACTAAATTGCGCCATCTGTTTTTAAAGACATGCACTGTAATGCTACGTTCGCAAGTTTAAGCAAAAACTTTTCTTTTCACTTTTTAAATAACACTTTAAAGAATTTGTTACGGCTCAATCCAAGTGGTTTTCCCGCCTGTTTCGTTTTACGTCAATTATTCAAATTTTAGTAGAGGAAAAGAGAAATTAACCTTCACAGACCGAAGATCGTGTCGTCCTTCAATAATAAGTAGAATTAGTTTTAATAAAATTTTGATAGTAAACTCAGGATTGTGTGCAGAAACTTTTGGGACAGAATAATGTTCCAAAAGTGTCTGCACACAACCTGCAGTTACTGCTAGCATTTAATAAATACTAATTGTACTCATTATTGAAGGATGAAACGAACTTTGGTCCGTGAAAGTTAATTTCTGTTTTCCTATACTGAAATCTAAATAATTGACGTAAAACGAAAAAAGCGGGAAAACCTACTTGGATTGAGCCTTAAAGAAAACCATTCCGCAGGAAATAGCGGGTAGCGTTTTGTAACTCAATTTAAAATTTAAACTTTCACAACTTTATGAAACTTCTCTTTTTTCTCTAATTAGCAGACCTTCTCTTTTCTATATTTATGAAATAATGTAAGTACATACAACAGATTACTATTATGCTTGAAAAAAAAATCATAATTTTGAAAATGCCACTTTACCATTATAAAACACCGACCCATAAATATTTATGGGGAAAAAAATAATGACTTCTTAACCCTACATTCATTTATATTCAAAAGTGTAAACTCCCTTTTTACAGAATCAACATTCAAAATTTCGATTTTTGACAATTTTTTTTGCTATACGGATCACTTTGCGCCGGACCAACCAAAATCCCCGGCCATTTGCCGTCTTGGTCAGCATGTGGCTCGCTGGGGCAGTGCAAGTGGAGTTTCTCCGCCGTCATACTATGCAAATGCAAATGTAGAATCTTCAACAAGATCACATTTTTTTTCTGTGAAACATTCAAATATAAGGCTGCAGTTATTTGTAATGTTTAGACCAACCAAAAGCGTGTTTATATTTAAATATCGTTTGGTTGAATTACATCCCTTTATTTCTACGGGGGTTCTAACATGGACTTTAGTCGAAAAATGTAGGATTTCGGGCTTAAATAAAATAAACTGAAAATTAGTGTGACGGAAGCCTTGTTAGTTGTCAGCTCACAACCATAATTGCAACTTTTATTTCTAATTTGTTTGTTCAGTGCAAGGGGATTATATTTGTATATGCAGCTTCAATTTACTACACTGCTTGACAGACAGAATTTTAACTATCATGAACAACTTTTTGTTGACCAAACCTCTTCCTCGAGACCAAATTTTAGAATTTTTATGATGACCCATTGGATATATTTTAGCCCCAAATCTATTTTAGCATTTTTCCTGTAACAAAAAACGCTGTGATTCAACGCCACGGATTTTTCTACACAATCTTACTGTTGATAGTTCTAAACATCACAAGAGAAATTGCAATCTTATATTGATCTCCTTACCCAAAATGTGATGACCTTCGTGAAGATACCACATTCGCATTTGCATCGTATGGCGAAGGAAATCCGCTTGTACTGACCACACAATTACGAAATGAAAGGTGCAATTTCTACTGTAAGTTGGTAACATACAAAGCTTCTTTAACACCACATTTAAGATATTTTCTTGAGGGCGGATCTGAGATATTTAAGCCCGAAATCGGGCATTTCTCGCAAGGACCATGTTTGAACCCCTGTAAAAAAAACCCTGTGATTTAGGGCCAGAAACTCGGTTGCGAGTTAAAATTTTGCAGAATTTTATTTAACTCCTTCACCCCAAAAACTTGGTTTAAAAATGAATTTTATACAATTCGTAACTCTTTTCAGCCTAATTTTTGGGGTAAAAAAAATAATTTTCAGAAAAAGTGAATCTTCGAAGTACACATCAAGAGCTTCACAACGGTTTTAATTCAGCTCTATAGTTCTTCTACCATTTTTTGATATTCAGGTTTCCGTACATGTCTACGGGAGTAAAATACGCCATCCGTCATGTTGGAAATATGGGCTCCCCAGAACATATAAAGGCATAATATTTCTGTCAAAAGTGGTATGATATCTTCAGGTATGTAGTAACCCACATACGATTTTTTTCTAAAATGGTGATGTAACCAATTTTTCTAAAATTGAATGATTTTTCTTGGAATAACCCAATTACGTATGTTTCAGTCTCTGGCATAAAATGTGAAGAGATATGGGAATAGCATTTCATTCTAATGATAATTTTCATAAAAGAATTTTCATCATTAAGAAAAGCTGTTTTAACAATGTGAATTGTTATATTGCTTTTACACGTATAAAATATACAATGTAGATTTAAACATAGAAAAACCATTCACACACAGGCTTGTTCTGTTCGAAGACAACTGCGTACGCGGAATTGATTATCATTCCTTACGCAAACAGTAAATTTGTTTTACTATTACTAAAATAAATCAATCTAATCTTCCTTATCTAAAATCGCTAATGTATAAAATATTACACTTAGCGCTACTCAATCTGGTGGTGTTTTAGTAAGACAAATCTTGGCAACATAAGTCTGGGTGTAAAAGTTGCTGGTGGTTAAAATCTTTGCTTTCTAAATCAATACTGCACGAACGTGGGTTCGAGGCCTGGTCAGGTCAAGTATTTTTCCTACTAATCAATAAGACTGTAATAACTTCTCTTCATCAGATGACAAAAGTATAGAATTTGCAGCCAAGAGATAGCGATAGGGAGAGAGAGAGATACAGATAGAAAAAGCATTTCGGACCCATGGAAAGAACTTCTGTTTTCTTTACTGAAGAACAGTTTAGTATCTTTGTGATTCATCCTTCTTGGGGTCATGAACTTTGGAGATAGTGAGTTTGCTGTCTGGCACCTTGATACGACTTTGGATATAACAACATTTACTTAATTTGTATTTAACGTTCACATATAATATTCCGACGAACTGCCAACACGCACCACTTCTCCGATATTATAATTTAAACATAGTAATTACCTATGACCTGAAATGCTTGTATGAATACATATAAAACTGATTATTATGATTTTTATCTAATTATTCATGCTTTGAGGAATATATCAAATAATTTTTCCAGAACGGGATTCGAACCCAGGACCTCACGATTAAGAAGCCACGCGCTGTACCACTGAGCTAACATGAACACATCCATCTTTCTCTTTTTGATAGAACTCCTGGTGACGGAACATGACTGAATTTTCGGTGTCCAAGACAATGGCATTGATATCCATTGCAAATGATGTTATTTTTCTCCTTTGTCTTGTTCGTTGTACTACGAATGCGAGAACGAGCTATGTTTGCTGTCTTTGCTTTCTTTGGAAATGGTCTTTTACGTATGGAAAAGTAGGTGAGAAAACCTTAACGTGATCAGATGTATACATAGTTTGGAATTACTGTATCATTACGTTTTTCAATGAATGTTACTTTTTCTACACTTAGTAATATTTCAACATGTCGTATTGAACTTAAAATAAGAAAAACGTATTTGCACAATTTTTTTTTCAATTGTGAAGGTACACTCTACTCTTGGTGGCTCGAACCTTGCATCTTTGGTTTACTGCTTCCGAAGATACCCGAAGTTTGACTTAAAGAATTTTCTGCACAAAATAGCCTAATCAATGCGGTCAACCTTTTTGGAGTAGGGTGTACAATAAAGTATTAGAGGTCTGACAATAGAATAACGTGACTGGTTGCTTTCCTTTTGTATTCGCTACCCTGCAACTTAGTTGCGGGGTCTGCTCTACTTTCAACCTTCCATAATTCCCACCGCAACTAAAGGTATCCTGCAGTCACTCCGTCCGAACTATCTGTTTGAGTATGACCATTTTTGTACCCTTGGCCACAAAAATGGTTGCTGAGATTTCCTTTAGTACAAAAGTTTATCTTTCCCAAATCTTCTGCTACCACGAGACGAACACTTTCTCGATCCATGTTAAAAATATCTGCAATCATTTTTACAGTTAATTTCGTATTATTGTACGACTTTCTTGCCCTTAGCTGTGATGGAATACCGCTGCGCGATATTTCGTAATTCGATTTCTGTGACAAGGGTCAGAAACACAATCGTACTATAGAAACAGCTATTCCAGACAGTGACTGCAGGAGCACGGCAGTTGTAGGGATCAGAAGACCTTCATTGTTGGTTGGTTGAATTGTTATTGTCAGACGAGCTGGATAGCTTGTAAGGACAAGACTTATAGTTATTGATAAAGTGGGTTTCGAACCACTCCGTTCAACGATATCGGCAAGTATTGAATCCATGACCACGCGCACAAAAAGCGAGCGTGCTAACATATCGACCACCCTGAGGTTAGGTCGAACACGTTGTGTCCTATTAAGCTACCTGTTCCTCATTACAAAAGAAAAAACAATAAAAAATATTAAAAGCATACACTTCTATAAAAAAAAGAAAACAATTCGTACAATAAAGTAAAAAAAAAAAATATATGCATGACTAAAAAGAAAAGCATGAGGCGCTCTCTCATATTCTTCAATTGGCGCGCCCCATTCTTTTGTTTTTATAGATACCTAAAAAAATATTTTAAAGTATGAAATGTTTTATTTTGTTTTTCTTTAAAGGAAAGTATGCTTTTAAATGTTTAATTATTTTTCTTCCAAATGACTTCGGTGTTCGAATACTTTTCCTTACCCTATACTTGTAAGCTGAT
>JAGDQP010049729.1:1689-14424 GCA_022664845.1 Lepisma saccharinum | reverse complement strand
ATAACAGCGTCCAAACATGCATAAAAGAAATCCAAGGCATCTTCCACGTGTCCTGCTTTTAAAATTTCCCACGGTATTGCTTTTGTTGCAGTTGCTACTAAGTCCCAATTCGTTTTGTTCCACAGGGGCATAGTTCGCTGAATAGAACAGTGCCAGCGGCGAGGGAGAGGAAACTGTAGTTCAATGTCTAACGACAGGTGGTCTGGTGTGTCGAAAATATTTCAACCTGGAGTGACCATCACTTTTTCGAGGGTGGAAAGAACTAAATCTAGAACAGAATTACCTCTAGTTGGAAACATGTTATGTTGTAATAGACCCAGATCTTCAATGAAAAAAAAAACACCGTGCCTGACTTACCTAACCTCCACGTGCTCTTGGTCACTAATTTTGTTAAATTTAATAATGATTATATAATGATAAAAACGAGAAACTTTTTTTTTTTTTAGAAAAAATAATAGCAAAACCATACCAGGGTTCGATCCCAGGTTCTCTGGATTAGCTTTCCAGCATTCAACCAATACGCTAAATTGGCAACTGAAAGCAGCTGCTAGGATTCTAGGAAGTAATAATATTTACCGTTTAAGGAGTAATGCGCCTGCGCGAGACTGGCCCCGCCTTAATAGGACAAAGCTCAATCCAAGTGGGTGTACCGCCTTTTTCGTTTTACGTTAATTATTCAAATTTCAGTACAGGAAAACAGAAATTAACTTTCACGAACCAAAGTTCCTTTCATTCTTCAATAATGACTACAATTTATTATAATTAAATGCTAGTAGTAACTACAGACAATCCTGAGTTTATTATTAATATTTTATTAAAACTAATTCTACTAATTATTGAAGGTTGAAACGAACTTTGGTCCGTGAAAGTTAATTTGTGTTTTCCTCTATTGTAGTTTGAATAATTGACGTAAAACGAAAAAGGAGGGAAAACTAACTTCGATTGAGCCTTACAGAGGCATATTTTAAAGATTATTAAACGGCTAGTTCTACCAACAAAATGCTGGTTTGGCACCGGTGTTAGAGAGTGCGTCTTTCTTTAATATGCAATGTTCTGTTCGTTTCAAAGACTAGTTCGCTGTGAACTAGTTTGTTGGAAAGAGCAATTCAAAAGACCAGTTCATTTAGTTCAACAGTTCGCGACTGAGATGGTCTCCCTATAGCACCAGAAAGGCTTTTATGATGCCGTGGTAGCCTTCAAGATGTGTGGTGGTTTCTAGTTCGCGAACTGCAACTTTAGTTCAAATAACGGTAAATTAGAATGAAAGAGATGTACCCGGGCGTTAGTGTTGTTACAATACCTCCCTCCCTTTGCGCCCACTTCCTTCAAAGCAGCACGAGGGCCATGGAAGAGATACATTGATGCACCCACCATTCTAGTCGGGGAGAGAGAGAGAGAGAGAGAGAAACGGAGTAAAACATCTGCTTGAGAAACATCACAAAAGCGAACGCGGTTGAACTTGAAACTTTCCGCGACTTGTCTACGACCGTAAATGTCCTATCCGTCAGTAAAACTCCCTCTCATATGCGCACGCATTTACTTCACTACGCGAACTAAACTCTCTATCTCTCTCTCTCTCTCTCTCTCTCTCTCTCTCTCTCTGTTTTATATTTTTCCCATCTTCGCTGCTTTTCTAGTTATACATGTGAGATGCGCACGCATTTCGTTCGTTTGCGAACTACAATCAGTAATCAGTCACTCCTCTTAACTAGTTCGAACTGGTCAGTAAAAAGATAAGTTCGTTCGCGAACTGTACATCTCTAGTTCTAAAACTAAAGCCCGTGCGTGCCGCGAGGTGTGCGTATTGGAGTTGAAGAGTATTTTCCGGCTAAATCTGGGTCACGTCCAGGGAGAAAGGAAAAAAAGAACAAATCAGGAAATTTTATTGAATGTTTTCGGCAATGTTTATGATTTAATTTTTATGAAGTAATTCATAAAGCTTTTTGCAGCTCACAGTGTTAGCAGGTTGCCGTCGCAACATTTCCCTCTAGATACTGAGAAATTTCCTACTTCCACAGTTTACTTGTAACATTAGGCCCAAAGTAAACTAAGCAACTGGGATATGTTCCAGTATGTGAATTTATGTATGTTTCTTTAATCAGTATTCAAGACAGAGATCAGGTAGGTAACAAACTTACGCGGTAGCGAAAAGCTGTTAATTAGGCTGTAAGATGTGTTATTAGGTTGGGGTTAACTTCCAAAGTTGGTCGGCCGTTTCTAGTAAAATTTAGAAAATTTACAGAGAAGAAATGGATAATTTGCTCGTTTGTGTGGTTCAGAATATATAAAAAAGATCGAAAGTTGAGTTTATTATATTGTATAATCGGTGATAAATATGGAACTATTTGTGAAGCGGATGGAATTACTTGGCGGAAGGTTACCGCATGATTGGATTGTGGAAACGTTGCGAGCATTTATATTTTGAACATTGCTACAGGTGTACAGGAACGTTGTCCTGGATGTAAGTCAACAGTATTATAGCTTGTGAAACAATACGGTGAAACTGAGGAGAATCTCAAACTGTGTGAAAGTCATGGATGAATAAATCTAACAACAAATTGCAGGAAGTGTGGTAAGCTTTGTTCCGACGAAAACAAGTGTGACGTACATGAGAACAAAAAGTGTAAAGATACATGACCGCACCTAACTTTACCTAACCTCCCGTTCCCATGGTCAGTAATTTAAGAGATCTACGAAAATGCAAGTAAGCAATTATTGATAATAAATATGAACATATGAAAATATATTTTGAAAATATACATGACTGCACCAGACCTTACCTAACCTCCACGCTCCCAAGGTCACTAATTTAAGATAATGTACGAACAATACAGGAAAGCAATTATTAATAATAAATGTAAACATCCCCACCCTGATGATGATTTTTAAATTTTCGTAGCTTTCATCAGGCTTTTAGTCGAAAACCAGACGGCCGACCAACTTTGGAAGTAACGCCTTAGGTTGTTCTAAAGACTGCAGGTAAGTTCATCAGGCTGTATGCTTGGGCCTTTTTACTCGCAATTTTATTATTTAATTTAACGACTTCGTGTTAAAATGATTTATATTTTCAGTAGCTCTCAAGTTGATGTACTCGAAAAATACCAAGGATGTTTCATCTAGTTCGTTTGGAAGATATTTTGTTTGTAAAAATTAGACGATAAACAAGGATGACAGTACCCCTAATGGATCAGGCTCCAGTGAGTGACGCAAGGGAAACAAATGCTAATAATAACGCTTTACGTTTTATATTTCCATAAGGCTTAATAGTTTAGCCCTCAAACTTTGAAAAAATAAGACATGCACTTCCTCCTTTACATCACGTAAGCGGTGTAAAGTGGATCCAAAAGAGAGATTAGCACACGATAAATGGATCATACAACTAATACAAGATATCCGTGCATATCTACTAGGGAAAAAAAATCAGAATTAAGCACCAGATTATTTTTTCTTAGACTGCCGATACAATTGAAGGTGCATACCATGATGTATAGGTGTTGCCAATAAAGTGTACAAGGTGTGTGTTTATACAAATACGGCTAATCAAATTTCTACAGCTAAATTACAACCGGGAAACAAGTATGAAGTAAGCTGATATCGTTAGTATTAAAAAGAGATAAGAGTAATTATTTATAATAATGTGAACTACAAAGCCTACAGTCAATTTCATGAGCAGCACACCACCTAAACTTTACTAGTAATAAGGAAGCTTCAAAAACATCGCATTTGTTCAGTAGGGTCACAGCACCAGTTTCCAGCCACTACAGATTCGAAAGTAAATAAAATAAGGCGTGTGATGTTTGACTCGCGCAGCTCATCTTTTTTGTCATTCGTTTCTATGTTCAGATGTAATCTGTGTTCTCATTAGCTGTTCCAAATTTTGTGAGGTACAGTTATTCACTAATGAAGTTTTGAACACACAAATTCAACCTCCATTGTATGCATCGTCAGTAGGAAGAGAAACCACGTATGAATCGGTGATTTTTTTTAAATTAATATACACGAATAGTCATAAATAAAACTACACATGTTGAAAGAGGAAACATTGGTAATCATAGCAGAAACAAATTGAAATATATTTGTTAAATATTTTGACACTTATTGCGTGGTTGGATTACTGGTTCAAAAATATGGCGTGCCCTGAAGCCAGTAAATGGCCATATGGCTGTTAACTGGACCTAATGTTTAGAAAAAAAATCTGGTAAAATTAAACGCCGGAAAAAGTTTTTTTTTTAATTTCTCGTGCTACTTTGGAAAAGGACGGTTTTTTACTATTACGGGATCTCTAGCAACATTTTATGATCAATGAATTAGTTAAAGTGCTAGCCTCTGACAAAGCTTTTAAGCATTATGCAAGTTTTGTCGGTTTGAGCCACAGATGCCTAAGGGGTAAAAGTGTACAGTACATTTCTCTTATGTACAAGGGTTCTGCATTCCTAATGTAAATTGAAAGCTTTTTTTGTGCATTTTTTAACGTAAGAACTTTGTACTAAACCTAAACAAGAAATGCATTAGGTGTGTTAAGTTGTGAATATTGCTGATGAAGAAGCAAAAAGAATAACGAATTCGTCAATAAAACCAGGATTTTCTTTTTGCCTCGTGGAAACAAGACAATTGTTCATATTTTGTTTTGTTTTTTAATTTCCTGTTTTTTCCCTGGCCTTTAAAACTCTATACCAGAAACAATGGAATAACTGAAATTGTGGGCTGAGTGTATTCTCAGGTTATTTTAGGGATTTTCGTTGTCTCACCAGGCAAATTCCGGAACTATACCTACAAACTAGGTGCCTATTCCGGAATTATACCTTGGCCTACTGTCTTCCAAGATCCTGTCCCCTACACCCTATCCTGGCCAGAGCCTGTGACGCCGCAAAGCGTTTAATTTCAAGTTTTTGTTCTTATGTATATTTGCATTTATTCGTTCTAACGAAAATCCTAAATATCACAATGTGTACTGGTGCAGGATTATAAAGTAATTGCTTCCATGTTCTAATATTATGCTTGTTTTGTCCGGTTCAAGTGTGTGCTTAGTACTAGTGTTTTTTTTTAACGGAAAAATTGATCTAAAAAAACAGGAAAAAGTTTTTTTTTTTTCAATTTTTCGTGCTACTTTGGAAAAGAACGGTTTTTTTTTATTTTCATGTAGCTAACATTATTTGAGCTTTAATAAATAGTTAAAATGTTTGTTTGTGGTACAAATATACGTTTAGAATAATAAAATCTGTATTGGAAATCCCAGAAGAGAAACTGTGTTCCATTGCTTCCAGCCAATGCCATATAGGGCTACTGCATTACGATGGGATAATCTAATGTAGTGGAAAACTTACGTTTTTTGCTCCATCTTAATAACTTTGCTAACAGTAAAATTTAAAATAAATATTTTACCAAAAGCCAAGAAGAGTCGTGTTTTATGAAAGTTAATAATGCCTTATAAATATGATAAACCCGTTCGAACTCTGAACAGTTTCAGGCTGAACAGGTAGTATGTGAAAGCTACTAACAATTTATTTTGTAAATTACTACTTTCAAGTCCAAGGAAGTGATTTCATATGTAAATACAATGCTTTCTGAATATTTTAGGAGCCATTTTCTATAAAAAATAGAAGAATGTCACATTGAATGGATTTTAAAGACCTAGGTGTTATACAAACAACACTCACGGTTAAGCAACTTATGCTACTGTGTATATACAGACTGTTAAATTTAGAATGTATTACTATTAGTAAGTGTAAAGATATATGCTTCACATTGCTCTGTTGCTTATTATATAATTGACAATTGTTAGAAATATGCCATTTCAATTTAGGGTATTATGATTAACGATTATATTTTGTGTATGAAACTACATTTTATTTGTTTTTCTGTTATTCCATTCATTGCCTTAGTATTCCAGAAAATAAAAGAAATTCCTATCATTTTTCTATTGTAAAATCAATTAGTATCACTTTGCCATTATTGTGTAATTAAATATCAACCGGATCTTCGTTGTATACTCAACAATATTTACAGTAGCTCCTATCACCAGAATCCAGAACAGAGGGGCAAAAAGCATAGTGGGGGACTCTGGCAAATCTTTGTTAAGAATTTACGAATTTTTAAGAAGTTGTAAGAGCCTTGAAATACATTAGATTCGTTAAATTATTAACTGAAGTTGGTGAAAAATATAAAATATCTGTTAGGTAGTGAATATTCGTGATGAAAAAGAAAAAAACAATTTTGTCAAAAAACACGTTTTTTTTGCTTCATTAAAAAAAATTTCTTGTTTTTTTTTTAAATTTCTGTTTTGTTTTTTTCGTCCTTTAAAACACCACTTAGTACTCCAAAGATTTATTATTATGTGCTTAATACCTCAGAGCCCAAGTAATAAGCACATCTGAAACACTTGTTATAGTTCGATTATCTTTCGTGTTAGCATACAAAGACAAAAATACTTTTTACTTTGAGGTGTTGTAAGATGCTTGTTAGATGTGATTAAAATGCAAGTTGCAGTCACACCCCTAATATTAACATTTTATGTGGAATTTTGTGCCGATTCTCCTCAAAATTGGTGCTAATTATCCCGTTTTACCCTAGAAGGTATAGTGACATAATTAATTATTTTATTCGTTCGTTGCTCAATGAATATTTTACACTAACTGAAATAAATCGTCTACATTGGAACAATCGTACTTCACAATTGGCTATTACAACTTGTCAGTTACAACTTCACCATTATATTTGCATATTGTCTTCTCAAATTAAATAAGTGCGAGCCTTTTTTTGTACTTATTTTGCACTGGCTTAGGCTTTGTTTCGCCGAAAAATAATTATTTTTCTACTATTGAATAAACGTCAAATCCGATAAAAATCTTCAACTGGTGAAAATGTGTTTCAGCGATTCCATAAGCAGAGTACGGGTAGGCTGTAATATGACAGAAAGTTTCAACATTCGCAACGGATTGAAACAAGGTGATGCCTTGTCATCACTACTAGTTTAACTTTGCTTTAGAATATGCGATTTTAAAAAAATAAAAGAGGAACAAAAGGAACTAACGTTGAATGGCTTGAATCAAGTGGGTGATGTAGATTAATGGGGAAAATTATAGATGCACTAGAAAGTAACATCGATGTTTTAGTAGAAGCGTACTATAAGATAGGTCCACAGGTAAACATAGAGAAAACAAAGTACATGATAAGTCTCAACACAGAGAAATTGAAAGTAGGTACATAATTTAAAATGAGAGCATAGAGAAAGTAAACAAATTTTAATACTTGGGAGCATATGTAACAAGCAAAAACGAGGTAACGGAAGAAATAAAAAGTCGTTTAGTATCGGGCAACGCATGTTTCTGTTCAGTCCAGAAACTCCTAGCTTCGCGATTAATATCAATAAAGTTGAAATTGAAAATATACAGAACAGTTATTCTGCCGATTCTTCCAAATGTGCAGGTGATGTTACTAAAAGTTTCATGTCCATCTTATGGTTGATGTTACTAACAGGCAGACCGATTCTTCAAAATGTGCAGTTGATGTTCAATATGTCTAGTGTTTCTTCTGTTTTAGCTTAACTAACCCATATACATTATTTCTTTTACAATTCGGTGTCGTAAAAGGAAAGCTTTCATTTTGTAAATTCCGATTATCCACATAGATCATAAAATCATTGATGCAGGCGTCAAAATTGATCACTTTACTCAAAATGTAGCTTCTCTTTTCCTTAAGGATGAAATAGCTACGTTAGAAGGCCAGCTTGTACCATAAAATATTGAAATTAGATTTCGCATTTCCTCGTAGTGATCTCCAGTTTGAATTCGACTTGCCATGTGTTCAATGTCACCTTGATGTATCAAATCTTTCAACAATCTCACGGAGTCCTCGTTTCATCAGATTAGAACATATTGATCGTGCTAGAAGTTATAGGTATCTCTGTCACGGCGGTCTAGTTGTCTTTAGTATCATTTAATAGAAATCCTCTCCATGCATTCTACTTAGCCGTTTGACTACTATAATTATAGTAACTTGCTTGTCAAGAGAGAACGAAAACAGTAGCGGATCTTTCAAGATTTTAGTAAAAATCGTTGAAAACATACAATATCTTTGAAAAACTCCTGTAAATTAGGATGTATTCAAGGGTATTTAAACTGTGGTCCGTCATAAAGTTTTAAGTTATTTTTAATTTAAATATTTAATATTGTCTGGTTTCAAAAGTGTGCCGAAACCGCAGCCTGTATAAGTATTCATTTTTATGAGAGTATTGTCTGTGACAAACGCATAGCTTAACTAACCACTTAACACAAATATTTAACTCTCGCTCACATTTTCTTCTCTTTTACTTTCTTATATTTTCATTCCAATTATATTCAAGCTAGCATTCTGCCTGGAGTGACCGGGACAAATTTCAGAGGAAATTTCTTTCAGAATCTTCGGGCGCGGATGATCTATCCTGGGATCTCTTGATTACAAGACAACCACACTACTAAATGTTTTGCCTCATCATCGGTATAATCCTTAGTTTTTTCCCAAGCGGCCGACCATCCTGACTGAGGTTTTTCGAAGGTTTTTCCTAAGTCTCACCAGGCAAATACCAGGATGCCACCTTCAGCATACAGGCCGACGCTTTCCACATCCTTTCCCTGGCCTATAGCGACCCGAGCCTTATATGCCTAAATCCCATAAATAAGTTTGTTTCATCGGTATAATAATTACTAACAAATGTAATTTTAAATATTGAAAAATCCGTTTTATTAGTGATACGGCGAAAGTATGAATTTCTGCTGAGTGGTACGCCAGCCTAAAAGCTTGAAAGACTCTGTTCTATATTTTTTCTGTCTCTAAAATGAAAATATGGCGCCATCGAAACTTTCGAAAAAAAACTTTTTGTTGTAGCTATAAGTTCGTTTCTTAATCCATGACTGGGTTCTTGATTGCTGTGAGCGCGAGTTCTTCTGAAAATATTTCCTGTATCATCAAATTCAAAATTGAAAAAACATTTCAACAATAAACGAATGTATTTAAAAAGTAGTACTAAATGTTATTGTTTTCTAGGTGTAATCCTGATTTACATTAATATAAGCAATATTTTTTCTTTCTTGTAGGCAGTTATTAGATATTTTATAGTCATACGTTAGTTATTACGACGGTATCATATTTATCATATTCGTAAACCGAACAAAAATGTTACTGAGTGTGTCACCCAATTTATTGATAGTTTTCTCACGAAAAATTATTTCTTGTTTTCGTTCCAGGCCCCTTACTTTTGAGTGAAGAACAAGAAGCAGAGTCCAGGAACAAAGATTTTGGGATAATATTATAAAACGAAACAAGTATTCAAGTGACAGGGAAAACAAAGAACAAAGTAATAAAGAAAGAGGCCGAGAACATGGATAACTGTGGAGTTGCGTGCCTTCCATTTAATTTCATTAAGTCAGAGAAAACTAACAATAATTTATCTGAATTAAATCACTTTGCAGAAATCGATCCTTTTCAAAACATATCCGAGAAAATGGAGTATGGTTTCAAATCACTCGAATCTCAAGATGGCACTTCGGATTATATCTCGTTTGGCGATGGACTTTGCTTTTTTGCCAGTTTGAAGCTAGAAGGAACATTTGATCAAACATTGAATTCACATCCTGTATTAAAGGAATCTAAATTCCATCTTAAGACTAATCACTCAACGGAATTAGATATACCCTTGTTTTCTAAGCCAGCTACTATTATCCAATCGAAGGATTTTGTGGTAAACCTAACTAAGCTCGAGACCAAAAATACTTTTACCCTTGATCAATGTCCCGAAGTTAAACATCCGAGTAGTTCTGCTAAGCCTGTTCCATATAAAATGAAACTCAAAAACATGAATCCAGTAGTCGTTTTGAAACGTTTGTCACCTAAGGCTACTTTGGAAATAAAGAGGTCAAACGTATCTATAAATTCTACTCATATAACAAAACATGCAAAAAGAAGATTAAAGGATGTATCTGATCAGCGCTTACAAAAGATAAGGTATGGATATTACTATTTTAGTGCGTAGCATGAAAAATTTATAGAATACATCGTAAATTACGATTTCATTGTGTTTTTTGCTTTACTTATGGGTTTCAGTCAGATCGGAAAATGGAATGAGAAAGACGAGGGAAGTGTCGGCTAGGCCCTAAGTTAAAGATACCGTACCGGCTATAGAAAGACCCTGGAAAACTTCAGTCAGGTTGGTTGACCGCTGGGATTGAGCCCACGACCTGTAGAATGCTAAACCAATGCTTACGGCAGTTCGGTTTGAAGAAGTTATACTATAGTTTCAAAACGTGTTATACATTCTGTTTTGTATGTTTGATTAGCGGAACGATATCTGTTATTCAGTTCGTCTAGAATAGATGATTTCAAACTTTTAGACTAGCCTACACTAAAGCAAAATTCATACATTCGTCGTACCACCAAGTAATGTTACGAAAATGTCTATATTTAAAATTCCATTATTGCATTGTCAGTAATTTATACTGATGAGAGAACATATATACCAGCGTACTTCTTATCATGAGGTCTCAGGATAGTGCCGACCATCCTGAATTTACTATGATTTACAGGGTCAGCAGGGCAAATGAAACAGAAATATAAGAAATTAAAAGTTGAAAACTACGTCTCATTTTTTCGGTTAATCAACTAAGTTTTGCTCTCAATAAAACTGTATATATTTATCAGAGATTTTACTTTCATAAAAAGTGAATACACTTCCTGCGGATTCAGCGCTCTTTTGAAATCAGACGACATTATTTATTTTAATATTAATATTGTTTATAAATTTTCTCGTACACAAACTCCCGCGTATCACAGTCTGTAACCCTATTTTCGAAAAGGGAATCTTGAATATAGCAGATTTGAAGTGGCAAAAAGAATCTATTTATGTATTTTTTTTCTAAATGTGTGTTCAGACCCACTTTAACTCTCAAACCGCATACAAATTTTAAGCATGCGTTTCCAAATCCAATACAGACGCTACAGTATAGGTCTGTATTTGTATTAGCATTTCTAATATTAGAAGTATATTTCCATATATATATAGAATGTTTAACAATATTTTCTTGATCATCTTTTAGAGTGTTTTAAAGATTGTTAAGCAATATTTCAGCTACTAAACACACTATATTGTTTATGTGTTTGTAATACTGAATATTATTTGCATTTGAAATGTTTAATAACTAACTTTTACTTCAAATGATACTCTCGTGCAAGGATTTTTTTAAATAGCATTATATGATAATCCAGGGGATATTCTCGTGTTGCCGTTGTGCATACTCGTTTGTTCTATATCGATCAAGCCTATACAATTTATCTTAAATGTGTAATTAATTGATTCTGGGCAATGAAATTTATAGAAATGTCTAAGACCTCATGAGCCGGTATTTTATGACACATGTTTGACGTATATATGGTCAAGGAAGCACAATATCTAGAAATTCACGGCCTTCGAAAGAAGAAAATGTACCTGGGTATCGTAATTTCAAATCATTCGGAATGGTCATCTAGAAAATAAAGTGTGCGATATAAATTATATTAATTTAAATATATTTTTCAGTAATCTAGATAACATTGTCAGAAATTTCAAACTCTATTGCTTTGTGATGTATGATACAAATGATTGTAGGCTTGGTAAAAATAAATGTTAATCTCCATTGGGCTGCGTATGACTGAAACAGCTAGTATATTAACTCCACCAAAGTTGCTATAATGCATTTCGTTCTAAAATATACGTGAATATCTTCCGAAATAGAAATTATATACTCAAGCTAAAACATTGAGACTAATAAATATATGTGTCTTACGGAATGGTTAATATTTGTGTGTGAAGTCAGGTTGTAGTATTTCGTATAAATTAATTTATGATTTTAACTGTTACTATTTAAATGATATTGGATATGAAGAGAAAGTACGTAAATTAGCAGTGTAATGGTGAAAACTCTATTTTCGTCATTTCTAGACATATCAATTTCCTCTGGGTGCTTCCTATACAGGGTCTCCCTAAAATACAGAGCCATGATTCTATCAGATTGAATGCTATTTTTGCTCTTTTTCGAGATAAAGAGGATCAAAGTGTGAACCGAATTAAAATGTTATGTTTGCAATACAGGTTTAAATTTCGATAGAAGTATAATTATGTCGTTGGAAATTAATTGCCTATATAATAATAGATGGAAGAAACCATAAGGTCGTTCTTGTGTAGAAAGTGTTACCAACATGGTATAAAGACCAGAATGCATTTTCCAGTTTTCCTCCTGGCAGTTACCTAGAGAGCAGGAATACACCGAAAAATCTCGTTAGTATCTCGAGCAACAGGACTCGGAACCCTGACGCTTCCTCATTGTTTGATGTCAATGACCGTAACTAGAACCAGCAGGGGCAATTCTGTTGTGGCCATAAGCATCCTCCACAACTTGTGTACCTGAAGCTGCCGTATAGATATTTTACTCTTTTCGCAGTCGACACTGTTGCATGAACCTACAAAAATACCGCTAATTGCTGGAAAGTTGACACCTGTTTGTAAGAAATAATACAGAGTAATTCGTGTAATTGTAATTAACAATTGGGAAACAACTGTTATTGTGAGCACGTGATGTACTCCAGATCTAACTCCAACACGTTTACACCATTGGGCTCCAAATTGCACACCCTGTCTCTTAGGAGTGGAGTGAAATTGGATCCACGATTATAGCAACTTTTTCCTTATTCTGATGTTAACAATGAACTCTTAAATTTTGGTTATTTTAG
>JAGDQP010049728.1:0-14424 GCA_022664845.1 Lepisma saccharinum | reverse complement strand
ATATATCGAGCAACCTTTACTCAGTCAGTAACTTCGTGGACTTGATTAGGCAATGAGGAGGTTTCGCTGTTGGTGATCTTGTTGAGGTTTTCCAGGGCTTTTCTCTTTTTCAACAGGTAAATGACGGGATAGTATTTTAAGTAATACATTCACCATCTCTTCCACGGACAAGTGATCTCACTGAGGGACGCCAATTTTCAGGCATGACGAACTTCGTGCAAAAACCAAGTTGCCAGTTCAGCCTATAAAATATAATTAAAATTAAAAAACTAAAACTAAAAAGAAAACATGGGCAACTTACAAACATTATTATACCTTCCATAAAAAAAAGGTTAAATATTCACTATAAAGTAACACCATTTTTAAGTTTTATTCTAAGCGAATGGGATCATAAAAGCACAAAGTAATTTTCGTAGTTGGCAATACTGCATAGAAGGATGCAATAATTACTAACATACTATTGGTTCATTATGGCCTTATCAGATCCACTTCTCCCCCTATCCCATATTGCCAGTACTGTCGTAATTCACATCCAGGAGCCCTCCTTTTTGTCTGCTGTATGTGGCAGTTTTAAGTGCTTCGTTCCGACAAACACCTGTATGTGAAGGGCGTCATCTGAAATTGAATGCCATGCGAACCATTATTCCATTGAAAAAGAGAAAATAGAATTCCATTTAGTATGTGGGGGAAACAGTAATCATGTATATTATGTGGGTTCATATACGCAAAATAACCTAATTATAAGCATCTGTGACCCTCATTGTGTAATGCTTCGAGTTCTTTTTCTAAAGAAAGACAAATAAATGAAGCAAAAGAGATCAAGCACACATTTCACATAGAAAGAACAAATATATATATTTCTTGCTAAAATATAATTCTCTATAATAAAACAATTGTGATAGTCATCAGGTTTCCTAAATCACATAATTAGACTGACTTGTGAGACATAGATTATTCTTTTCTGCAAAAATTGAGCTTTGTTAATGCGACAAGTACTAACTGAACAGAGGGAAAAAGTTAAATATAGATACTCATTTTACTTTGACCTTAAACTTCAATGAAAAGTCGTAATTACATATTTAAAACAAACAAACCAAGTAATGAATTGTTGCAAAAAGACAACTGTATCAACCATTGTTGCTACAGCGTCAGTTATTCGGTTAAAATTAAACCTAGAAATTGTTTCAATGTAAATACTGTTAGAAATAATAAAGAATGGGGCTATTAGGTCTTCATTTCTAGTAATAAAACATATATTGTTACCGCAACTACAGAACAGAACAAATTAATTATCTTTACTAAAAATATTTAAGGTAGCAGGGCAATTACAATACAGCTAGTTCAGTAATTTGAATGAACTAGATACGCAGAGAGTCTTAGAGAATTTGACGATGGATCATTTTGTAAGTTTGAACAGTTACACAGTTTATCAATATCGAACCAGTAAAGGTAACGGTAAAGCTACTGATTTGCACACGCCATAAACGACCCATCGGGGGATATGCAGGTAATGTTTCATATATTCTCGACCTACGACCTTCATATATTCTCATATATTGCTCTTTATCAGAATATCGTGGAAAATTAATCTTCGTTTCTTGTATCGGTTCGCCTTCTGACGTATGACTGCTAGAATTCGGTTCAAAAGTATATACTGCATTTTCTTCTATTTCTGATCGGGTATCCTTTTGCTGTTTCACAATCTCTTCAGATCCATTACTCTCTGATATGAAACATGTATTCTTATCAAACACTGTTTGTTTAAAACATTTGCTGTATTTCTTCTCAACTCTCGAATACTTTGCTGAATCTGGAGTATATCTTGTTGTCAATTACTTGTGTTTCCCTTGTCTATATCTTGATCTTGTTTACCGTTCTCCCATATGGAATGTACATTAGAACAATGTGGAACCTGACACACCTTGCACTCACTCGTATCTATGGATTCATTGGCACATGCTTGTAGTATCAACTAGCAACAGTCGAGTTTTCCAGTTGTTCAGTAGCATGTCCGAACCTAGTCTTCCAAGTACTATGTAAGGTAAATTGGTAACATCGACACCAGTTGTCAAATCGGCATGCACATTTACAGTTTTGTCTGGAAAGTACGTTGTTTCTACTTTTTGTACTGTCTAAGATTGATTTTTGTTTCTTTTTCCGAAAACATCTGGATTTGAAATGTCCGTCACGCAAACAAAACGCACATTTCTTACCACAAGCAGGACATTTTAGTCGGTTCATAAGGTGATTATAACCACAGAAACGACATTATATTATTATCTCTGCAGATTTACAGTTTGTTATCACTTTATTATCCTTACTATTGTGATTCCGGTTTAAAGCATTTTTGTCTGTTGAAACTTTTCCCACTTGACCTGATTGGGATCATAATATTTCCTTGTTCTTTTCTAGTGTTTCGTGTTGAAGAGATGTTCTCACAGCTTTGTAAAGAGTTATATCGTCATTCATAAGCAAACGCTTTTGTAAAGAATCATCTGAAATACCCAATATCAGCTAATCTCGTAACGCTTGGCTTAAATAATTTCCAAAATTACATTTGAGTGCTATTTTTTAAAAAAAAAATTACTTACGAAATCCTCTACTGTGTGACCTGATATCTGTGACAGACGTTGGAATATAAATATGTTAGTCAGAACATTGTTTTTCTTAGAATAAATGTTCAATAGTGCACGGAAAGAAATTAGTTTTAACTAAGTCAAGATTTTGCTAGGTTAATGACCAAAAGGGTTGCACATAACCTACTGGTTATTTATCACAGCCCTTTCGAGACATGAAAGTACCTACTTCTGTAGGTAAATGGTAACCCATTGAAAAAGGTTAACAGAAATCAGGGTAAAAACAACCCATTCGTGGGTAGCAAGTTACCTACACGATTGGTACAAGAAGGAATAAACAAACAACACGGTTAATTTAAACAACATGATTGACCCACTGCTCGGTTATGCTAACCGTTTAATGTGCAGGTAAATTTAACCTTCTGAGAATTAGTTATTTTTTAACCTTAATGAGGGTTAGCTGAACCGAGTCTCGTGTATACGAGATGGCGGTCATTGAACACTGAGGGGCTTCCACATGGAAGCTTTGTACCAACGCCAAAACGTTAACGTGAAGCTTAGGAGGTAACCTAGCAACCCTAAATCTAGGAATGTAGTGTTATATAAGTTATTATTAATATTCTGTTAGTGACAAAGTGTAATATGAAACATTGAGATTCGTATAATGAATATCACAGTAGTGTAACTTGGGAAATACATGCATTATCGACCGTAAAATTCAGGTGATCGGTAGAGTAGTTGGTAGCACTTCGGATTGCCACGGATGAGGTCCATGATTCGATCCCAGCCTGGCGCACATTTTTTAAATTTTTTTTTTACAAAGATAGCTATAATAAGCTATATGTAGTGTAAATAATAACAGTAACTTGCTTTCAGACGATTTTACCTTTTTTTTTTTACAAATTTTCTTTGGGATGGGTTAAAGTAACTGAGTACAGTTGTTTATCATAATCCTACAAAATAACCTACGTGGAGGGTTACACCAACCCACTGGATCTAACCTTTTTAGCTGGGTTGCTGTAACCTTGTACTTATTAGGCTCTATATTTACCAACTCACTCTGTTGCATTAACCCATTTTTGGGTTGCTAGTAACCTTTTATTTCTTTCCGTGTGCTTGTTCAAGTTCAGAGAACTATAACGTTCCAACTTACTTGGAACCTACGTGCTCTTTTAGTTTTCCATAAGTAGTTGCATCTAGAATCGTTAATAAAATATCTCTCGCATGTGGCAGGGACCAGTGTAATTAATTACAACTTCAACTTCATCAATAACCTTAATTTAACATACAAATTATTTTCAGCGCAGCATTTTATACAAAAGTGAACGGGAAATGCATCATTTCAACACTTATGTATGAAGGGTTGACTATCATACAGACGTTCAGTGCAAAATTTCCCAAACTTTGAAGTCCTGTAACTCGTGTTCCACTAAACTCCGAAACGTAGTACTACAGTAGTGCTTATTTGAGAACATCATCAATGTATTAGTGAAAGTTTCATGCTGATTTTCGTGTACCACCGGAGACAGTTTCCTTGTTAGTAAGGCAAATTTAGGTTAACTTCCGTTGAATTATCAGCAGCTAGGAAAACCAAATCATAATAATTTTATACTTCACAGTAATTGGTAAGACTCACTCTGGTTACGGGTCGGGTCGAACCTAGTTAGTCACGGTCGGGTCGGGTTGAATATTTCGGGTCACGGATCTGACGGACCTGTTGAGAGCAATACGGCAGTGGCACTCGTACGTCACTAAACATGTCCGCGCCCGCTAAAAAGTGTGATTTTTTTCTCGGTTTGTGTAGCAATATACACAATGTCCCGCGGTCTGATATTTTTGTTACATTGGTGTACACCACCATATTATAAACGTCTTTCTTGACAGAGCATTCCTTACTTTACGTCGTTTGCCTAATCTACAACCTACTTTCACAAAGATCAAAATTAAAATAATTGTGTAAAATTTAAGATATCTGACAGGTACTTTTCTTCCTTTCAGTCAGCATGTAAAGATTGTACTCCACATTGAGGGGAACGATCCTTACCGCGCATAATATTGGTGATAGGTGTCGCCCTGTTCCACTGGTTTCGCCGCCTATGGTCTTAGCGACTCTGCCATGGAACCATCCTTGAAGAACAGTAACTCGAATATTCGCTTCATCATCATCACTTCGGAATGAAACTGCTCAGTGTCGATCGGTATCGCACAATGACATATTTAAACAGTAATATTTCTCTTAATAAGTCTTGCTTTTTTAATCTGCTTTTTTGTACATTTTCTGGATGAAGTAGAACACGTTTCTCATGTTTCGGGGTGCTATTTGGGTCATGTATGTTGAAAAACCTTTAAGTTTTAGTTTACCACTTCGCGAATCAACCTGTAGCTTAAGTTGGAAAACATAGTTAAAATGAAATAATATTTTACAATTTTGCCAACATTTCATTGGAGAAATGACTGCTCGAATACAAAGGAATAAGATATCAGTTATCCAATCGAGCTGTTTACGGACAGTTTTAGAATGATGAAAATGTACCACACGCCGCCTATTTCTAAAATCAGAACGGCGTATTGACTTTTCTACGAACTGATAACCGCGGAAACTGTCTTGTAACGGCGCAGTTATAGATTGTTTTGTTTGCACAACTCACTTGTTGATTTAAAACGTAGGAACGAGACGGAAGGATGGAAACAATTTATTTAATTTGTATTCAAAGTCACTTTGAAACACGAGACCATTCTCTCTAGAGGAGGAAAGAAATCAGAGCCCTTCTTAGAAACGTTCCGGCAGCGTGAACAAGAGACGTGGATTTATCAGCTCAGTCGGAGAGTGAAGCGAGTGTGCATCGTGTTCTGTTGGTGTGTTCGCAGCTCGTGTCAAATATTCCCTCTCTCTGTTCATTGGACATGATAGTAAGTGTTGCCAAATCGTGCATCTGAAAGTAACTAAATGAAAAATTTATCTTCTTTTGAAAAATAAAAAAATAATTAAAAAGTCAAAGGGCTGAATAAGAAAAATCAATGATGCGTTCGCTTTGAGTGCAGGTTATTCAAGATTCCATTCGCGATGTGACCTTGATTTTTCTGTTGTTTACTTTGTATTGTGAAAACATTCTGTTTTCAATTCTGAAAATACCGAAATAGTTGTGTATTTTATTCCCAAACTCAATTTTCGTTATTTTGGATTTCAGTATGAAACACAATTTTCGTTATTTTTTTTTTTCGGAAACTTGCCTTAATTTATTTCTGAATATTTTTTAACATTGAACGGGAAACAATAAATAAAAACTATTCGAAATAGAAGATCTATTGTAAATTTGAAGGTAAACAATAAAGTAACCAACATAGTCTGCTTCAAAATTTACATTTTGAGAGTACAAAACCGTTACTTTTACCTCGTCCTGGCTTGAGCTTACGTAAAGAAGATAGGGAGTGCCCGAATATCCATTATCTGCTATATTTTGTAGCCTGTCTGAACTCTGTTCAGGTAATCTGTAAGCCAGTCTGAACTCTGAAAATATAACGTTATTGAGGAAACAAATTTCAGTAGCCGGTCGGGAGGCCGAGCGGTCTGCGGCGGTAGACCATCGACTCGAAGGTACCGTGCTCGAGTTCCGGCAGGGGCATGGGTGTGGATTTTAACAGTTAAAGGCGAATCGTGACGAGCCGAAGTCCAAAGTTACTAGACTAGCCCATATAAAAATAAAGTTTACCAAAGTTTTTACAAATTTTTGCAAACGGAATACAGGATGATTCAACTTATTTTATGACTTCGTAACCTCAAATTCAGTCTCTATTTTACTGTCTGCCTTTTAAATGTTTGTATGTGAAAAGGAATCACTTATCAGCGATTTGTAAATCGCAGAAGTACGAGATAAAGCTCTAAAGTGTTAATTTCATTCTTTTATATCTTTGTGATCATACATTCTACTCCTTATTGTGTCAAATTCGTCAGAAAATAATAATGTACGCTTCTTTCTTAACACGAAAATGGATCTAATTTTCTCTATACGTCAAAACACTTTGGCCTGTCCATCTCGTTTCCGCTGTATAAGAAATCTGATGCAAAACCAACGTGTTTGTTAAAGGAAATAACGTCTATTATGCGTGTTAAAGGGATGTAATAATTATACACTTTTAAACATTATCCATCTTCAACTTCGTTTGCCGCATAATTTTTATTATATTATGATATAGCTACTAGGTTTCAGTCATCGCTTCATAGTCACGATAGTCAGGGATCAAATCAAACGATCGGTCATCCTTAATTTGTGGAGTCACAACACACGAATGCCAGATATTTTTTGCTTTGAAGTAAGACCAGAAATCTCTAGCTTTCGGACTCCATCGTTATTGCAGAGAGAAAGATAGAGAGAGAGAGAGAGGGATGGAGGGAGAGGGAGAGAGAGGGAGAGAAAGAAAGATGAAAAACATGTGACAAAATAATCAAAATATAAACTTTCGTCATTTATACTTTTACTTCTTTTTTATTCAGACTTTATAATTGTGGGCTTATTAGCATCTGCTGCTACAGTCTGAATATGTCCTGTATTCTGATTATTTAATGGCTTCATTCATCTCATTATACTAGAATTGTCTTAGAATTCTCCGAAGTATTTCTAGCAAATCAGAGGAAATAAATTCGAACTTTCAATTAATGTTCTATATAACATAACAACTATACACGCCTTCAGGTCGTACAGCTTGGTGTAACTGTGAGAGAAGGAGCACTATCTCGATATTCACCGGAACAACTGAAGAAAACTAGAGAAAATCTCAGTCACGTTGAGACCATGAGAAGAATTCGAGCCACACTCTTTCCACTGCACCACTCCATACAGCATAGACATATTCTACAAATATTTTACGAACACCCCCCTTGAGATATAGAGAATATTCTACAATATTCCCAATAGCTATAGCAGGAATAGTTTTTCAGCTCCACCATTTTAATGAAGTGGTCTCTGTCTGTTACATTATATTTATGCGTCCCTTCTCCTGAAGTGTTTAGGCGTACTTTATAAACAATTATGAATCGTCTTTGGATGCCCTTTATTTTAAATATGGTCATTTTGATATAATGTACCGTTCCGGAGTTTTGGCAAGAAAAACTTATGTCACAATCAATTGTGATATCGTATTAAAACGATTAAGATAGGCAATGATCAATAATGATCATTATTTTGATCTTATATTTTTTGTTCTTAATATACCATTAAGTAAAAAAAATAGCTGATTTAAAAATAAAAAAAAATATATATATACTATTATTAAATTGAATTTTATTTATGGCCTTCAGGTATCTAAGGATAAGTAAGGGGAAAGAATGCGGGAAGGTGCCGGCTAGGGCCTAAGTTGCAGGTACCATCTACCTGACTGATAAAATGAAAAACCCTCAATCAGGATGGTTGGCCGATGGAATTGAACCCAAGACCTCCCCAAAGCTAAGCCAGCGCTCCATTACTGAGCCACGACTGCTCTATGTGGATATTATTTTTGTCTGTTTTATTTGTACCGTAAAATGCATATCTTGAAAATATTTATAAAAGAATAACAAATTTACGACCCACCTTTTACTGTACTTCTCTCCACCCCAACGGGTTGAGAAGGATTATAAACTATTCTATGAATACTTCAAAGTACAGGTTCTGCTGAGAATATCCCATAGGACATTCCACATATACAATGCGATAGTATGTGCACTTTTTAAAAAGAAGAATGTTCTTGTGCTTTTACGGGAATTGCAACCTACAATATCATTATAATATCCTTAGGAGTATCATTATAATATCCTGAGCAGGGTATTTCATTATAATATCCTGAAAAGGATATCCTTAGGCATATCATTATAACATCCTGAGAAGGATATCCTAGGAATATGCTTGTGCAATGTGAGCCATTCAACCTCTATTAACGATCTAAAAGGAGAGATATTTCTGCAATATTTCTATCCATGTGCAACGGAGGCTGGCTTTTTCTCACTCTTGCTATGAAGTACCGTATCTGGAAACTATGGTAGGGTCAGAAGTACTGTTTAAACTTCCACCTACGTCACTAGTAGACTGCACTTAAACTATTTTGTAAATCTCATTCTGCCAAATTTCTTAATCACTGTTTCTATGTTGAATTTTATACTGCATTCAGGGTAAGAAAACAAAATGGAATGTTTTGTTTGGGGCTAATTTATCCGAAATTCATGGAAAATGAAAAGAAATCTAAACTCAAACCATATTAACGTTACTAGAATCCGGAAACCAGAAAGAATGAAAACCTGAAAGTCTATTAATAACTTAGAAAAGAAAAGAAGAAACAGGAAGTGATTTAATTGACAAAACTGATGAATGGGGTTCATTTAATCCCCCCAGTTCTGTTCTCTTTAAGACAAATTTGATTAATGAGTTCCCTACAACCGCGTAACTCGATATATTCACTTAAAGTGACTTGGCAAATCTTTTTTTTTTCAGGAGAAAAAAAAAAATCAATTCTAAAATGCTGTAGTTGGCTACACTGCAACTACCAAGCTCTATTATCAACAATGCGACGACCATGCGCACTGCGAATCTCCAAAGTTCTATGTTTCTCCCACTTGTTCCGTCACGTCTACGCACGACAATACCAGACCAGCGTACACGACAGATTCTCGTACGAAAGGCTTGGTATAAATACTCGAGTAGGGGAGTCATCAGATGTAATTCTTTGCTCGTCTGTGCTCCATCCAAGTCTCATCATAGGAGATAGATAGCAGTAGAAGAGCATCTGCAGCTTGGTGTTTGTTTTTTTGCAACTAACATCGCTGTTTGCAGTATCCCGTGGGAAGAATTTTTAAGGAGAGAGAGAGAGAGTTGAAGTCAGCTTTTAGCCTGTGTTGTCGGCTTTGAAAATTAGGTAGGTTGCTAAATTTCTTTCTTTTTCTCTGTTCAACATATCTTTGTGATTGTTATCCAGCTCTCGTGGTCCAGCAGAAAAAGTTTCTAGACTTCGTTCGGATCGGGTATGGGAAGGCACATTGGTTCGAGACGCGCTGTCAGCCATCCTGACAAGTTTTCCAAGATTATACCTAATTCAAGGTTCTGGAAAATAACTTCCCTTTCCTTTCGTAGAAAGAATTATTGCCAAAGAATGCTATCCCTCATACGTGACGGGATTAGACCAAACGTTTGCTAGTCTGACCCACAAAAATTAAATTCCATGTCGTTACTTGTGCACGAATAATATACTTAACACGAAAATAATGACATACACTTATACTGGAGTTTAATATCGTGCACCGTATCTAATTTGTGGGACGATCTAAATATGAAATTCGGTTTAGTTTTACACCTAAAATAATGCATTTAAGATAGTATAAAAGTCTTATTACTACTAAGATTTGTTGATGTGGTAATCAAAATAAATATACAATTGTCAGAATATGAGGCCTACACTCATGTGATGGACAGTAGAGTCATCATTTAAATTTTTAAGATAACGTTGAGATATTTAGGTTACAAAATCACAGGCTAACTACATATATTTTTATTTTTTTATTTTATCGGGGATGGGGCCCCCCCCTCTTAGTTCTCTCGTTTTAAATTTTGGTTTAGTTGTCCAAAAAGTTTAGTAGGTAACAGTTCACGGTATTGCTTATTCTATAAATTAAATGTGACATCATACATTTCATTAATCTATCCGAACACTTTCGTGTGTTTTTTTTTCCGTTATAGCAAAATTGGTTTACAATTTTAAGATTTTATGCAAGCATTTCTAAAGCTTCCCTCTTCCAGGGCTCTTGAAATAGGAAAGCTATTACAAGAGTATTTGGAAGCAAAAACGAATTAGTCTTTATAGTAATTGTTGATAATATTCGTGTTGGATGAGGGTTCTCGTCGTCGCCTTGTAGACAAAAAGAATCACGAATCTTATTCCAAGTTCTTACACTTTGAACGCTGTGATTCGAAATCCGATTGTGAGTAACGTCTCTGTGAAAGGCAACAGTAGAATTCCATTGGCTCAGCGTGCCCAGGGACTTTAGAGCCATATCCAAGCTTCAGAAAAGAACACCAATCATCGTCATTATCAACTGATGTTTACCTTTCATATTCTGTTGAAAGTGACAGGTTGTTAATAATGTGTTTAGCACTCCCTACTAGCTACGGTTTTGAGTTTCTTTCTTACCTTAGTGCATCGATATTTTCTTTTATTGAATTTAATAGTATTTATATATTTTAGGCGTTTTGGGTTTAAACGGTATCGTTAAGGTATGAGGATAAACTCGACCAGGTCCTGGTTTGAACGTACCATCTCATTATAAGTTTGGTGTGACTGATTAAAAACCTTAATGAGAATGGTCGACCATTGAGTTCGAACCCATGTTCTTCCAAATGTGAAGCGAACGTAATACTAAAGTCACGGTCGTTCGGTAGCGTTTCCTCTTTAAAATTCTCTCTATAAAAGTAGTAATTGTCTTCTACTTTGTTCTTTTTATCCTTCAAGAATATATTCAATTCCACATTTCAATGTACACTCGGATTCAATAAAAGAAACTTCAGAAGTAAACGATTTCAAAGTTATAGAAGTTTAAGAAGACAATGGCGCAAGTTTTGTCACAAGCCAAAGCAAATCAAATATTATTTTCCTAAACCAACATGGAACATTGGTTGTGAATGGCCATATTGTTTATAGTTTCGGAATTTGAATCATTTTCTTTGCACCTGATAGGATTTTTGCGCATTTATTCTGTATATTTTTATTATTATATTATTCCTCTTTCTTCCTTTACATTAGTATTGCGAAGTCTTCATAATACTTTATTCATTTATACCGTTCCAGGATACTACTCCAATACTCCATTATAAACATGTAATTTCTTTTCTTTGCTATGTCCTCATGGGTCCAGATAAAACGAGTTGTGTTTTATGACTGTAATGACTCATACTACATAATAAGAACACTTCTTGTACATATTAAGTGCACCGCAAATGAATCATACTTTGTTCACATTTGTGCATTTTAGATGTTTAAAAGGTGTTGACAAATTCATCCTTTATACATGTACATGTATTAATAAGCGATCTTCGTAGACTCGGAAGAAACTTTAACGAACTGTCAGCAATCGGGGATTGAATCTGGCTCGTCTCGTACATTGCTGAATATCTTAACCAAGTGACCTTCGGAGAATAATTACACTAAATCCGTTAGTTTCTCATGGGAAAATGTTTGATGAGAAAGAACGTTCTGATGTGTAAAAGTAGTGTAAGTGGAAACTAGTGTACGAAATTGCCTTTTAGATGTATCTGGGAAGGAGTCGACTAGAACCTAAGTTAAAGGTACCGTCCCTGCCTTCGTCTGGAGTAACTCAGGAAAAACTCTTGACAAAAGACTTAAGTCAAGATGATCGGCCACTAGTATAGAACCTAGTACCTCGCGAATCCAATGCTTTACTAACTCAGTTAAGGCCGCTCTTTGTATTATTTGTTATCTTAATTTAAGCAGGTCTCCAAAACAGTTTACAGTAGAATTTCTTAAGGATTTATAAAAATTGTTGTAAGTGGCTGACAGACAGCGTAAAACTCTAGTTCTACTCCGAAGTTCTCCAGTCCTACTCCGAGAAAGATCTTTGTATTTATTGATTATAACGTGGAATTTTGTTCGTTTATTATCTGGAGTTAGCAACACTGCATCTTAAACTGCAACACTGCATAAATGATGCTAATTCTCAACTAAACAGCTTTACATGGGATAGTGAAAATCGCAATTACATTACCATTAAAACAAATTTTTGATAGGTTGGAAGTATTGTGACTCCCGTGGCATTGATAGTCAGCTCAAATTTCTTGTACTGTCAGTCGTTAGCCATGGAGGATGTAAATTGATTATGCTAGACGCCTAAATTTATACTTCGACATTATTAAAGTAAATTACGTGATGACCCTACCGAGGCTCCGTAGCTCAGTGGTAGAGCGTTGGCGTAGTTTTTGGGAGGTCGTGGGTTCGATCCGAGCGACCGACCATCCAGACTGAGATTTTTCCAGAGTTTTCCTCAGTTACACCAGGCAAATGCCGGGATTGCACCGTTAACGTAGGTCCTGGACATTTGCCCTGGCCGACATCTTCCCGAATCATTTCCCCTCCCCCACCCCGGTCTGAGCCTTAGATACCTAAAGCCCATAAATAAGAAAAATAACTTTTGAGGAATTCACGTAATGACACTGACATTTTTTTGTGGGGGGGGGGGAGTCGAATATGATAAATTGTGAGAGCATAGCGAATTAAAGGCAGTATTACCTACTCCACTTAATTTCTCATATTTTGATGGCATAATTATAGTGTTCCTTACAGAATGGGAAATCTTTTGCTTCTTTCTGAATCATGTTTTTGACGAGATAGTTTTGTTATTTGATATTAAAGAATTTTTCATATTATGGCAACCCTGTTTATAGTATCTCTGTATTAGACCTATATCTGTTTTTGATGTGATCCTATACATAAATTTATTCATTCTATTTTATCCTATTATCCCATTAATTAGTATCTCGCCCAATGTTAACCCATATAATCACTAGATTTCATTACATATTAGCGTATATATCTCACAATGTGCGGCTGGATTTCAGAAATTAAATTGATATTTTGTATGTGTGTTTTAAATATGTAATAATTGGTACATCACGTTATTCAGACAAAAGTAGATTTATTCTGGGTTGGCAACACTGGTTTGTACATGGGAACATTACTTACGTCTATGACTATACTGTTTAGTCTTTATAAAGTTATTGAAATTTCAACTTTATTTCTTTAACCGTTTTAAATGCAATAAAACAAATTAAAGTTCAATTTAATTTTACTTCCAGCATGTGATTAATAGTTCGTATTTTTCCTCTCCCTTTTTCCAGTCTTTAATGTTTTAATTTGTTTTTCACTCTTCTATCAATTGTGTACTGTTTTCTTAGAAATAAAAGCGCTGGCGCAATCAATTTTAGAGGTTCCTTTGTTAGGTAGATATCCTGTGGGTTTATGCGACCCACACAACGTTTGTGTCATTTGGGTTCTATATGAGGAAGGGGATCAATCCTTCATTTGCCGTTGTTAGATAAAGATAAAATGAATTTTATGGGCGGTAAATATTTGCCTTTGTGTAGAAAGTATTAACTACCACAAATCAAGACGTAATGCTGGAATGTTAATTGTGTGACTCAGAAGCAAAGGGGTGCAAGTGACATTGAAAGATTAATAAATATGAGTTTATTTTTTTGTATATAACTCAAAATATAATTATGAATTACAAAAAATGGCCAAAATTGCAATTGAAGACCCGAATTGCAAAACATCCCAATTCCACCGGAGTATTTCTTTTTTCAGAAGGAACAAAAACAGTTCAAGGACTTGGAATGTTATTCTATTCAGGTAAATTTATTTTTTATTAAAAAAAGCGTTGAGTTGGAGTTAGGTGAAATATTATGCAAGTGGATAGTGGAAGTGGATTCAATTGCTCACCCTTGTAATTGAATTGAATTGTATTTATGGTCTTTAGGCATCTAAGGTTCAGGCCGGGACAGCCCTTGGAATATAGATGACGACCAACAACAAAAAATGAAAATAAGAAGAAAGTGGACTTGGGATGTTTTGCAATTCAGGTTGTCAATTTTAACTTGTAATACTAAGAAAAAAACTGGAAAGGCTCATTGTACCAGGCAGGGCTATGACGTGAACCCCTTCACATGTCTCCAGCATCGTTTTGAGTTCTACGACTGTGATTACTATCATACGGCAATGAAAAACTTGCTGATGATCTGCAATTCCAAACAATGATTTACGACAAAAAACTTACAAGATATCCATCATCATTCGTCATCAGTGTTCTTCCAAAGCGGCA
>JAGDQP010049727.1:0-14424 GCA_022664845.1 Lepisma saccharinum | reverse complement strand
TTGGCGTGGTATCCACAAATTGTCCGAGAGGTGGGTAAAATGTGTAGTTAGCGAGGGAAAGAACTTTGAATAACTTGCTTTGTGATTTCTATGAACACACCATGTGTTTTGCTTACTACAAAACAGCGGATTTAAGCTTATACACCTGGTAATATCATTTTTTTTTTTTAAAAAGCAGAATACTGAAGTTATCAAAAAGTACACTATTGGGTGTGTCCTAGTCAAAAAAAGCTTCAAAAATGGTTCTGTTTAAATTTTCTCTATTTAACATTTAGGATATGGAGCTGTTTAATAGAATCAGCTTGAGCAGTGTTTCACCAAGTAATGACTAATAAAGTATCAGAACTCTGGAGGTTCTACAGATAACAAATTCGTATGATTAAATTTAAGTTATTTAGATTATAAACCGTAAACCATAATTTGAAAAAGAAATGGCTTTGTCTCAGACAAATAGGCAGTCTTCTTCTGCATGCGGATTAGGAAGCGTAGTCACAAGTGATGATGTGATGCAGAATACAAGATGAAAATGCTAAGATACAGGCTATACCTAAGAGCCATCGTATCAAAAGGTTCAGGAAATGAAGGAAAGGTGAAATAAATCTCACTAAGAATCAGGAAGTGTAATGCTTTCTAGAATGAAAACCTATCGTTCAGCAACATCCTAATTAAACAACAAAGTGGTGGCGATGAAAATCAGATGTCGAAAAGCTCGTGAAGGTGAAGAAGAGGAGAGGACAAGAAAGGAACATGAGGAGATGGCTACTCCACTTCAACTATTAGCACTGTATTGTCTGATAATAAACGTTCAACCATCAGCGAGGCCAAAGAGGCAGCTAAGAGTGTACCGGAATAGTCTGGTAGCAGTAACACCATCCGACACCAAATTACCCGCAGACCCGTCCAGTTTTTACCGGAACAACTGTTTTCATCCTACACATTATCCGCCGACCGAAAAGTCGTTGCGTTAGCAATCTGCTTGCAATTTGTCACGTGCTACTGACAACAGGATATTTACACCGAGATCATGATAAAGGAACCAGATGGAGAAACATTCAAAATCTCGATATCGCACTTCAGTACAGATAGGTTCCGACGAAAGGTTGACCGACAGATAGCTACTACATAGAAGAAGCTTGCATGTACCTGAAGACTTAAATATTGAGATTACAACGTCACCTGAAATTTCCCCTTCCACCCAATTTCGTCCAATTGAGGATTTCAAATCAGATTTCTTCAATTGTCCAAGACAAATTAAAGCACAATCAAAACGTTCAATCGCAAAATCCAATTAAGAGAGACGACTCAATCGAGTTTAACGAACTCTGCAGCATATTCTTCGATGGAGAAGTGTCTTGGACACCAATTATATTCAAACAATGGAATGCTGTTCACAAGACTGAATGGATTGTCCAAGTTACTTCATTTCATTAAAATATGTCTGCTAGAGAAGTCCAAACATGCGTCAGAGTACAATCATCTCTCGGCGATTAATAACAAAGATTATAGACTTTGCTATATATGTCACTCATGTGTGCAGAATGTGGTGGATGACATGAAACTCAGATGTTGATGCCCTGTGAAATGGTTTGAAGCTGTATCAAAATCTGTCTCTGCACAAGGATATAAACAGATTGTTGTTTGAGAATACGACCCGTGCCTTTCAACCTTCTCTGCGGTATTTAATTGCAAAGATAGTTCCTCTGAGAAACTTGAGCAGCATTCCGCATCCCAAATAGAAATTTTCCCTTGCCACTAGTCTGCTAGTTATGAGGGCCTTAATTCCATTACTGAGGCCAAATTGAACGTTATGGAACAAGATTTGGAAAGCCTCAGTTTCCTAGGCAAACCACCACCACTTCAAATCTAGCCTGTTTGGTTGGGCTAGACTCCTGGTTTTCACTTTATATGTTGAAATTCGATCTCAACTTCTTTACTTATGAAGTTGCAGACTGGACAGAATCTGTTTCATTTAAGACATCAGTGGCCAATGACTGCAGAACGTGGAATCAAACTTACATCGGATTTTTTATATTCAGCAAAAGGAGAACACCATTTCAAAACATGCAAGTTATTGGACAGGATAGGAAGAAAAACTGACTTTACGTAAGAGACCGAAAATACGGAAGACTTGATGACAAATAACCCTGAGAGAGATATGAGGTTATGTTTATGTAAAATAAAGCCGTATTGAGCAAATATTGTTAAAAATTATTGATTTCATGCGACACTTGGAAGCTTTTAATTTAACCCCAAAATATCTTGTCTTTGTTTTAATTTTAATTCGTTTTATTCCTGCTTACCTTAGATTTTACTGTTTATTACATTTGAATATCTTAATGTTTATTATTTTAATACGGTTTTTCCCTACTTTCGAGCTATTGGTGGTCCTCCTAAATATTCACAAATTTGGCTGAAATCTTGTGTGAAATTTATATTTATTAAATGAAAAAACTGACTTGGGGACAGAAACCCATTGTTCTTTTCTTTTTTTAAAATCATGAGGGTAGGTGGGTGATGCAACCTAATATACATGTTTCCCGTCTTCGTGTCCAGTTTACTTATTTCACTGTTACAATATTACGTGTCCCTGTAAAGTGCATATAAAATATAATCACTATAGCTTATACTCGATATAAAATGTACTTAACACGTGTACTAGCCCCGGTGTTGCCTCATAGTGGAATTGTCGGACTTTGAAGAAATTCCATCCGCCATTATCTATGAATCTGAGTGTACAACGCATTAAAATAACTATCATAACACATCAAAACAATACGAAAAAAATGGGATGAAAACAGAACCTAGTTCTACTGCTGAGAAAAACCTAACGTGCAACACAACTCGCAAATCAATTAATGGATGATACAGCAACCTTAAAAGCCATAATGGTGTCGAAATTTGTACCATCTCAGGGTTTTAAAAGGACGACATACTTCTTTTGATTAGTTTTCACGGGTTCGCTGGTCATCGATGGAGGAAACGTGGAACGGAAGGACCAACCTGCAGGCTATATACCATGCCACTGTTCAAACCAGCGTGGGTGTCGTGCGTGCTATCGGCATATAGGGGATTTCCAGTAGGAGGTCTGTTGAACTGATGATGAGAAATGAAACAAGGGAGGACTAGGCAACTAATATTTATTTTGGTCGTGGAGTTCTTTCGAACTACCAAAACTGCAGAAACAGTACCATGAATTAAAAAAAAAATAATGGTCCAATATACCATTCTGAGAAACATAAATTATAGTGACTAAATACACATAGTTGATGATAACAATATAAATATTAATTCTATTGCTATAAAACTTCAAGATTAATAATATTTTATATGTTGAATCATTTTGGTAAATAAATAAGTTCATTAACACAATTATAATTAATCTTTGTCCACTTCACTAAATTCATAAAAATTGTGCTGCCATCTATCGAGCACCAATTCCAAATTTTTTTTCCTGTGCATAATAGTGATGATACTATAAACGTATTTAAATGATTAAATCAACAGTAACGAACAGTAAATTGATAAATATAAGAAAAATTAATATTCTATAGAATAATAGTGATTCAACAATGATTATGGGCTATGCCGCAAATTTACATACCACATGAGGGGGCTTGAGAGTTCTAACGAATTCACTTGTCTGTTGATAATCTGTGTGAGCTGAAAATGAAATATAATCCACCGACATCTTCAACATTAACTTCTGGCCAGACATTGTAGTGATTTCCTCTGGTTCCGATAAAATAAGTTTCGCTGGAGTTCCCTCTACACAATAACCTAGAAAGATACATTTACACAAATTATTATATTCAATCAGAACAGTTTGCATTCACATACTACAATTAGCTCGTAAACTGCAATGAGAACAACATTTCTATAAGGATTTACGCAATAGTGTAGCAGACTAAGTAAGACAAGATAGAAAAAAATGTAGCATACGACACGATGAAGAGCACGAGGTTGTGCTTGAAAATATTTGGGCACCTACATATGTAATTTTCTACAGAACTGCAATGAAGACTTCAAAAGGCACGTAGGTGTCGTTCAATATGCAATACAATGAGACATAATATCATACCGAGAACAAATGTATAACAGTTCTCTCCGCGTCCGCAAAAATTACCGATGATTTTTATCGGTATTACGACTCGGATTTTTATGACCTATCGTTATCCTTGGCTTGCTTGCTTATATATATATATATATAAAAGTTTGAAGTTTAGCATTTGTGAACACGATTTCGGGTATATAAATGCATATTTCACCGTATGTTAAGCTTAGATTATATTCTGGCCAGAAAGTCATGAACGTATATTTTTGGTCATACTTAGCCACCATCCCTAAATCCCCCCTTTCTTGACCTCCCACAATTTGGAAACACATGTTCCAGTGAAACTCTACTGAAAACGAAGGCTAAGTTAAGGTATGAATTTTTCATCCCAAACTAATTATTCAAACCTGATATCCATTTACAAGGTTACCAATACATTGTAGAAGACACTGCAAAAGGATATAGTTCGACGTCTTATGAAACAAACTAGGCGTACATCTTCTCGTGAGTATGTATCTTTTATTAACTCACAAACTCGAATTCGAGATGTGTCAAACCGGTTCAGACATTTGCAGGGCAACTGTCGCTCCGAGCCACTGACTGCTGTGAAGCACAACGATGTCTTGCATACTGACCCAGAACAAATAGCTAATCTTCTTGGAGCAGCCTTCGCAGCAATCTCCAGTTCCGAGCTCTATACTGCCAATTTCGTCAACATAAAACGTTAGGCACAGATGATTCCACTTCCACTTTAATAATTTCAACCCGTATAATGTCTCTTTCTACCGAGTGGGAACTTCAAGCTTCCTTGCGGGATGTTAGAAATACATCTCCTGGACTGGATGATATCCATTATGAAATACTTGGACACCTTTCCTAACAAAGCTAAGGTCTTCTTGCTAAATCATTTTAACAAGATCTGGAGGTCCGATAGCTTCCCAGATAGTTTGCGAGAAGCTATCGTAATCTCCATTCTGGAACCTGACAAGATCAACTTACTCCTACCAGTTAGTGGCCCATTCCTTTCACTAGTTGCGTATGCAAACTCTTTGAGAAAATGATAATCCACGCCACCTAATGTGTGGTACTTCGAGGATAATAACTTGCTTTCCAATGAATAGTATGGTTTTCGACAATAACGATCAACTGTCAACCACCTTGTAAGGTTAGAGTCTATACTTCAGAATGTGTTCCTTCGTAATGAGCACGTTCTATCAGTTTTCTTCGATTTAGAGGAGGACCATCATACCCCCTGGATATATGAAATCTTATGCCAGCTTCATGACTGGGGTATTAGGAGTCACACGTCTAATTTTATATCGAACTTTCTAAGTGATCGTTATTTTCGTGTTCGTATTAGTGATCGTTTCTCAAATCGTTATTTACTGGAGAACGGCGTACCTCAAAGGGAGTGTGTGGAGTGTAACATTATTTGCTATTGCCGTGAATAGTGTTATGACTTGTATTCGCCCTTCTGTAGAAGGTCTTAATATGTTGATGACTTGACGATTGTCTGTATATCTAAGAATATCAATAGGGTGGCCACTTATCCTGCTTTTGGACAGACAGCCCTGCGTTTGATGGTAAATGCCCAATGTCCGGCTTAACAATCGAGTCGGCTGATCTGTCCTGTTTTTAGTTGTCTAATTTAAAATATTAAACTTACGCAGACTTTTGTAATTTTATTCTCAGAACTTTCAAATTTTACTAAATTTCACAGTAGTAAATATTTAGCAGCTAGATTTTTAAAAAAAAAATAACATCTATCGTCCCCCCCCCCCCCCCCAAATTGGCTATTTGTTAATACGTATTTGTTACTTAAACATAGTTTCACAGTTGGAATGGAGAAAACTTCCGATTTTTATTCACCAAGCCTCTGTAGGTGCAGATACCATTAATATTAAAGAGTGAAAAGTATGTGACTAGACCGCGGACCTTTGGGTAACCGTCCCAATGTGCTAACCACTGCGCTACCCAGTCGATCCGCTTCTTAATCACACATCTTCCACTCTTGATGTCGATGTTCTCTTTCGAAACCACCGGGTTTATATTTGAACATTGAAAAAATATGTTGTCAAGATCTTCGATGTATATGCAGTTACAAACCTGGATATACATTCTGTCAAGAAAGTACCGGAAATTAGTAAATAAAACACAAAATAAACATTATTCATCCAAATTCATTGTATCGCCTTCAAAGTAGGCCCCTTCCGAAATAATACACTTATGCCAACGAATAATCCAATCATCAAAACATTTTCCGGAATCGCTTTCGGTACTCGCTGCGAATTCTCTTTGATGTCTTCTATCGACTGAAAACGGGTGCCTCGAAGTGGTAATTTGAGTTTTGGAAAGAGAAAAAAAGTCGGCCGGAGCGAGATCAGGGGAATACGGTGGTTGCTCGATAAGATTTGTTGAGTTTTTGACCAGAAATTCGTTCACAATGATAGCCTTGTGAAATAGTGCGTTATCGTGGTGCAAAATCCATGAGCTTTCTTTCACAAATCTGGTCTTTTTCGACAAATTTGCTCTCTCAAGCGCCGCATAACGCTCAGAAAATATTCTTTATTTACTGTTTCACCTTCTGGCAAGAATTTCGAGTGCACAACACCGCGATAATCGGAAAAAACTGTCAACATCACCCACCTTCACTTTTGATCGACTTTGACGTGCTTTCTTCGGTTTCGGCTCAGTTGGAAGGCGCCATTCCGAAGCTTGTTGACTGGTTTGTATGTCAAACTCGTAAACCCATGTCTCATCACCAGTTACAATGCGTGTTATGAATGTGGGGTCAGAATTGACTTGTTCTAGCATGTCTTCAGCGACCCTTACACGATTGAGTTTTTGCAGAAAATTCAGGTCTTTCGGCACTAGTCGAGCGGCAACGCGTTCCATGCCCAAATAATCGTTTAAAATGGTACGAATTGATTCGTGAGACACAGAAATTTCAGCAGCTATCTCTCTCAGACTTAAACGACGTTTTTTAAGTCATCATTTCCTTTACTTTAGCGATGTTAAGTTCAGTTGAAGACGTTGATGGTCGACCTGGGCGAGGCAAATCTTCCACCACATCTCGACCGCTTTTGAATGCACTGTACCACTCATACGCACGTGTTTTTGATAAAGTCGAATCAGCGTAAGTCTTATCTAATATTTTCAGCGCTTCGGCACACGAAATTCCATTTGCAATGCAAAATTTAAGACAGATTCTTTGTTCGATATTTTTATCCATTGTAAACATCGCACACACACACACTTGAGATGAACTGACAAATGGAGCACTGTAAACAAACTAAATGACAGATGGTGCTCAAACTCCGCGTGAGCATAGAGGGCAGGCAGGGCATATAGCGACAAGAAGAATTTCAACACTTCCTTTATGTGGGCTTTGTAAATGTACAATTCCCGGTACTTTCTTGACAGAATGTGTATGATGTTAATTTCATAAAAATGCGCATTCGTGGTCGTATGTCGAGATCTCATTCTAGTAAAGAGAGTAATAACTTGTCTAGGTGTTTTCCAGCTGGTAAACCAAAGCTATGTAGTTCAAGGTCAATATGTGGAAGTAGTAGTTGATAACTGAGAGTTGGAGTAGAGTAAATCCCCATCTAGTCATTGCATTTTTATTTTTGAGGTAATAAATCAGCCCATGGTAATCTGATTTAAAAAATGTCGCAATTTTGCTAGCTCGTCAGTATTATTTGACCTTGAATAACTATGTGCGCGTGTCCACGTTACGTGAATAGAGCGATTCTGACAAGTTAAAGTACGGTAGGCATAGAGTTAATGAATAATTTAGAATCAGAGGAGCGTGAGACATGTATAGTAGCTTGAGAGTCCGTTAAAATAAGATTTGTGTTTTTAGTTTTAAAGAATAATTAAGAGCCAAATAATTGCCATATAATTTAGCTACGAAGATGGAGGCTTTATTAGTGAGTCTCCGTTGTTCTTTGTGTTGATAAAATGAGCCATATATGGCGGCAGCAGTTCCTTCCGCAGTTTTCGACCCATCTGTATAAATGTAATGATAATCAGGCCATCTCCGATAGTAATCCAGAATACTGTGGTACTCCGAAATTGACGATTCAATGAGAGGAAGGTTAGTAATGGGTTACTACGTGTTGTTAAAAGTAAATCGAGTTCACCATGTAAATTAGCATATATTTTATGCCAGATGTTATCTTTAGCAGGTATAACAGGGTCCTGATGACCACGTCTATTACGAGTGTAAAATTATAGTATTTTTTTTTCTTTATAACAGTGCGATAAATGTTCCACCGTAGATTCATCTTTCAAAACTGTCTTAGTAGAGATTAACTCTTCCTAAAGCGCAGTGGTAATTCTCCAGATTCCGAATATACAAATAGATTCGGTACACTATTCATTAGCCCTAGACTACGTCGTAAGAATTTTCTTTGTACTACTTCTAGTTGATTAATTTACTTATTAGTCATGATGCTACATGCTATAAAGCAGTAGTCAAACATACTACGAACGTAAGCCGTATACAGAAGAAGTAAGGTGGTGGGCATTGTTCGCCTCTTAAGGTGCAGTTTCGTTTGAGCGATTTTCGCATACGAAGATCGCAAGCAACTGCTGCATGCGCCACTGCATTGACACGTTGAAGGGAAATCAGTGAAGCAGGTTTGGTTTGCGCGTCGGACGCATGGTGTCGCTAGCAACTGTTGCAACGACTCCTTCGGAGAACAGTCAAGCTGCAGCAATCGCATGCGTTGTAGAGTGTTGTGCAGTTTTTATTCGGGTTTTCTTTGAATTTGGAACTATTTTGTGCCAAATAAGAAATTCAGCAGAGATAAGAATTAAAAGCTACGTCAAGAATGCTCCAAAATACTATAAAATTGTTGGCAAAACGCGAAAGAAAGAGAATACATGCAAAGATGTGATTGTCCTCTAGTAAGTTTGGTGTTCGATAGATGGCAGCAGAGTTTTCTGGCAGCTTGAAGTAACTATATTGTTTTATATTGAATGAAAGTTGACTTTAATTTAAAATGCTGATTATATTGCTATTATAGTTGTTTGTAATCGTGCCTAAAATTCTGTTACTGTAAAAAATATTGTTTACAGAAAGGTCTTAAACTCGTAATGCACGAAAAGTAAATCATATGATTTTATAGATATACTAGGGCGTCGTGCACGCGCCTAATGCACAAAGGAAACTACCCCACTACACGCTTCCGTCGCAAGCATTCACTGAATGCAGTCATTGCATACGACCATCGCCTAAACGAAACTGCACCTTTAGTTGTTGCAATAATACGAAATAGATTATAATTTTTTTTCTGTCTTCGTAATTAAGTATGAAATGTGGGCGTTCCAATTTAGTTTACAGTGACACCATATATTTAACCTGATCTGAAATCTCTATATCGGTAAGCCTGTTATATCGGAGGTTCAAAGGAATGTCGTGATTAGTAAAAATTACGATTTTAGATTTTTCAACCGATACCTTCAGATGGATCTGTTCAAGGTGTTTAATCGCTTGAATTTGCCTTTCGAAAGCTCGAAATTCTATTAGAGAATATGAAAAAGGAGAGTAACATCATCAGCATAAATAATTAGTTTACTCTGGCGGTTCTTTAGTTTTACAAGATCAGCTAAATAAATTGCAAAGATAAACGCACTGATACACTCCCTTGCGCCCCCCTTGATTTATCTCATATTCTTGACTGAAACTATTATCAAACAAAACTCTGATATTACGTGATTTTAGAAGTTTCCAAATGATGAGAAGAAAAGTGCGAGGAACTTTTAATTGCTGCAAAATTTTAATCACATGAGCTACCTTTGATGTTGGGTAGGCTGCGTAAAATGGATTTATTTCTTAGAAAGGAGTTTTGTACGGGCTAATGAGACTGTTTTTAGACCGTGATGAACTGAATGATGTTTCCTAAAGCCAATGATATTTTTAGATACATCATGGGAAGCTTCAATATACCATTCTAAACATCTGAGTACAATAGGTTCCATTAGTTTAGCTAAACAAGGGAGTAGTGTGACTGGTCAAGATGAAGCAAATAATGGATCTTTGCCTGGTTTGAGGAGTGGAATAATAATGTGGGAGGACCAAATATCCGGAAGAGTTGCATCTTGTAACATTCTATTGTAAATATTGGTGATAGCTGAAATAGCTATTGGAGGTAATTGATTAAGTATTCCATATGATATCGAGTGAATTCCCGGTAACGAATTCTTTGTCTGAGAGATGAGTAGTTGCATTTCATAATCAGAGATGGCGGTTTTGAAAGCTTGAGCCTACTTTGATTTGCAATTAAAGGATAGAAATTCTTTAGGAGAGGTGGTCACAGGTAAATTATGTCGAAGCATGCTATTGATAAAGTCTGTTTTCCAAGTCTCATCTATATTAATAATTGACAGGTTTTACTAAATTGCGAACTATCGTATTGGGTGAAATGCTAGCACAAAATTCTTGCCATGGTTTTCTTCTGGCTACCATATGTTTAAAATTACAATAGTTTATTTGAGTTGGTTGCCTAACATACATTTTTTGCGCTGTCTTACGATTATTTCTGGCAACTTCACAATCCTGACTCCACCACCAATGCAGGATAGGTGATTTTCGTTTAAGTTTAGTTTCTGTAGTTGGGCACACTAAAGTAAAGAGATTATTTCAGTATCTGTACAGACGTATCATACGATCTGATTCTGCTAAGATCATGCCGAGATAATAGGGTGGTAATAAAAGAAAAGAAATTCCCATTTACACTTGTTCTCATTCCATTTACGTATAAGGAGTATCTGAATGATACTATTATCGTCAGTGTGAGTGATAATGCACGGTGCGTAATAGATCATCGGAAGTAGCACAGAAAATTTTGTGAGCATGATTAGACTAAAGTCGAATCAAATACGCTTGGGGTAGAGACCTACACGGGCCAAGCTAGACCCGAGAGCCGCAGTCCGGCCCGGCCCAGCTCCGCTATTTCTTTCGGCCGGGATGGGCTTTCTCTTCAGGTCGGGCCGATTAATTGCACTTCTTTAAAGCGGTTCAATAATTACTGACTTTCGTTAAACGATAATTGGAATAAAGCCAAACGTTCAAGTCTGTGTGCACGCCACGTGGAGTGAAAGGTATTACAAACAATGCAATATTTACAGTTGGTGTTGCTTAGCGGATCCATTTTCGCTATAGAGGATTAGTTGTTCAGCGGGGTGTTGACTCCGGTTGGCAGTCACACGTGTGACTGCATGCCCTTCCTCCAATAAATAACAAAAGACAGAATGTGTATTGAAGCTTCCTCTGATGGTCCGTGTCAATACCAGAATATGGTCAATCCAACTACTGGATCCCAGGGGGTGAACAGTCAGAGTTGTCGTCTTGATATAAAAATAAAAGGAAACCACACTCTTTGTTCTTCTCTCCACTTCAGCGACCCGCAGGAAGAAATGATGGATGAACTCAGGGTTGCAGTCTAATACGGTGTTAAATACCGTGCAAATGTAGGTCTTGCGGGTGGGGTCAAATTTTTGATAATTTGTTTTGTAAATAAAAGTTATACTTTGACTAGCTACTGCTTTGCTAGATTTAAGAAACCTGCCACTACAAGTAATCCTACTGTTCAAAGCGAAAGGATTATTTTGATCCTTTGTGTTAGAAATAAATTGAAACGGCAATCCTGTAGAATGAAATTAAAATGACTAGCAAATCTAAGCGCATCACATAGGCTAGTATGCATTATATTATTATTATACCAGATACAAATATATTGGGGCTCGAGCCAAAACATTTTAAAATTTATCGGGCCGAGCTCGGGTCAAGAATTTTTAAAACTTATCGGGCCGGACCAAAAACTTCTAAAGCTTTCCGGGCCCAGGCTGAGCCGGGTCTAGGTACATTCGGGTTGGGTTGGGCTTGGGGAAAAAAATTCGGCCCGTGCAGGTCTCTAGCTTGGGGTATTGCCATTCTGGGGAAAATGTGTCATTTGTTCGCAGTTTATAAAAGTTAAATCATTAATATCAAACCACTCACTGTTCTAAAGTTTTCCCTAAGGTGTCAGAGTATAAATCACCTAAAAGCGTTAAACGACTATTCCAGTCACCGGTAAAAATAATGGGATGAGAAAATTGTGCTCTTAATTCAGAGAGTTCCCGAAGACTTCCGAACAGTCTACGTAAAAATGAGCACTCTTAGATCATAAAACAATTTAATTTTCGGCATTTGACATATTGACGAAAAGAAAAAAGTCAGTTCAAGGAAATTGCATTGTCGTAATGTACAATTAAAAGAGCTAACAACTGTCAAGTGTCGATATACTAACCATACAAACGAAGTACAACAATAGCTATATTTTATTAACAATACCCTATTATTGATCACTGAATCTATGACTACATTTTATCAATGTTCTCAAAATGGTTACATTCACATACATTCTCGCGCGTCCGCCACAAGTAAACAAATGGCTTGCTGAAGAGTATTCGGCAAAGATCTCACTATCATGGCATCAGAAATAGTAAGGTATTTGCCAAGTCAGTTTTTGGGAAGCCATTTGTCGGTAATTGCGACGGGACACAACTATCGCGGTATACCAGACGTTAACAAATGATTTGCTAAAGAGTACCCGGCAAGCGTCTCGCTATAATTGGCTCCACAAATAGCAAGGGGTTTGCCAAGTCAGGTTTAGTGAAGCATCTGTTAACTTCTAGACGAGAGAGATTGAGAGAAAGAGAGAAATACGCCGTGAACACAAGCCGTGTCCACACAGTCGACCAAATGCTGTGTGAGTTGGTTCTCCGGCGCAAGGTTGTACGGTACAAATGACCTTGCGTCCCTCTACCAACTTTAAAAACACTAGAGGCCCTCACAGATGGCAAGACCTTGACGAGGTTGTGAGGCTTTTAACCAACATTTGCCTGTACCACAAATACTAATTCGCTTAACCTTCTTTAATGACAGTTCTAGATCTTCATACTGGATCGAGGAACAAGTGCGGGTAGCTTCATATTTCTCATTAGCCACCGAGAATTTTTAAATGTATTTCTATAACGAGAAGCTAACGCACTCTTAGAATGGTACTGTTGATGGTTCAGTAATCTTCAATCTTCTCTATCTCAGGTAACCAAAAATATGCCACACAGGACAACGAAATAACTTCAACTTGAACCTGCGATACTAGTTTTAGCGAACAATCTCGGTCAACATTTCAAAACAAAAAACATTAACGGAACAGTATGTTTGGACAAAACTCCTTTGGGTACAGAATAGTTTGTAGGTGTACAATTTCAAGTCTTCTGTTAATTGCATGGTATCTACTAATTTTGTGACTTGAGTTTTTAGTACAGTGGAACATGTAAATAATTCACAATTACATTCTTCTTTAATCCCACCATCACCCAGTACAAGCATCTTGTACATTATTGGTATTTCAAAAGTAAAATTCTTTTTAAATAGAATATTTAAACACAATGAAAAAATCCGGTCACCAGTGTGAATCAATCGAACCCACTACCTCCGCCCTGCCGAGGCAACGATCATACCAACTATGGACGGGTGCGCCTCATAAATTTCCCTGAGTATCCCAGGTTTTCCAGGCTGGTAGACATATCCCGTTCCCATGCATTACTGGTTTTAGCTGGTATCTGAACAACAGTGTTTTTCATTGGAACGAGCTTGCAAACTTGTAATAAGCGGTGGAACATGTACCTGGAGTGATGGGGGCTGGTTTTTACTGACTCACGTGAATTTTATAGATCAGTGCAGAGGGCTCGTGTTTAACAAATCTCACTAATCATGCGAAAATGTATCCCAACATTATCATTATAGAGTTAGTGCTTTTCACGGACGACACAAGAGTCTCACCTCAGCGTGCACGTAAACTGTTACCAGGTAGAACTATCAGATCTAGGGAACCGAAAATCCACACAAACCTTTATTAAATCTCCTTAACACCTACAAAGAAATTGGTGTTTCGAGATGTTTCATGCTGTTGAATAATCGGGTCCTTGGGGTTTTGAAACCGCTGTGGCAGTTGAAATCTACCAAGAAATCTTATGGGCTTTTGGCATCTCTGACTCAGACCGGTTTGTTCAGGAGTAATCAACGAGAATGGAACACGGATATTAACAAGAGAATACAACCATAAACAATTACTTCAAACTTATGAAACGTGAAAGTGTATTGATGTGAATGGACATGATCTCCAACACCTCTCTTGCTGGTTATATTGACAGAACAATATTTACAAATTAATTAGTAAAATAGTTGAATATCATGTACTAATCTATTTCCTTCGGAGTAAATAAAAGAAAAAAAGGTACAAAATGGGCCTAAAGATTCAACTCACTTGCTCATACTTTTTTTATTTCCCCTATACCACAGTGTTTTACAACATATC
>JAGDQP010049726.1:647-14424 GCA_022664845.1 Lepisma saccharinum | reverse complement strand
ATGTAAAGGATATGTCTCTTTCCGATTTACTCGACACAGTACATTTGTTAGCATTGAATTCCATATTACCACATGTGATTCATGCAAGGAAACAAATATATGATTTTCCTTTGACTAAAAATGTTGCTGGGTGCCGTCCACTCTATTATCTGGGTCCTTACCTGCTCTTTTCATAGCTTTTTTACCTTTCTTATAGGTCTAAGCAGTCGCTCTTCTGTTCAACAGTACATTCTGTACATTTTTCTTGTGCTACTGTGACTAAAACCCTGGAAAACACTGAAAAAACTTAGACTGCAGTGGTCGTGTAGATACGTCGACATTACACCACTGTTTCAATATTGAGCTATGTTTGTTTGGTAGTTTTAAAACAAAACTCATACACCAAGCTCCATTCGTGGTACAGTCTCGTCATACATTCTCATTGTTCAAACAAACTTTTTATTTTTACCCTAAAACAAACATCATATCCTCTTATAACAATGTATTACAAACTATATTTGTAATTATCTCCGATCATCTCATCATTTGCTATTTATGATTCGTCTCTGTGTTCGAAAGACCAAAAAGAAATGAGATGGAAAACGTATTCGTAATTTATGTATTAAGTTAGTTACGAGTTTAACAAAACCATTTTATCTTCGCTCTTCTTCCCCTGTTGGAGTCTAAGTATACTTGACTCCCTTCCTTATGTTAATTCATATAACTGTTTCACAAAACAAAATAAAACAAAAAAAAAGTATCCTTCTTCCATGTATGTATGTGCGTGTTCTTCCATATTGATATGTTTCCGTTGTCTTCTTCGAAATTGCTTTCGTCGTAGGGGTAGTTCTCTATCTATGTACTTCATTACATCAGAAGAAGAAGAAGAAAGCAATGGTTACACTACCTCATTACCTCTACTCCTGACATCTGATGGGGTGAAAATGAACTACAAAAAGTGATAATAAAAAAAGGAAACATTAAAATAGAAAACAATTGCAAACTGATTTTATATTAAACTATCGTTTCTTGTTTCCCTGTTCTTTTCTCCTACCCATTGCTTTCTTCGTAGGGGGTAGTTCTCTGTCTATGCTTCATTACATCGGAAGAAGAAGAAGAAAGCAATGGTTACAATACCTGGTACAAATTTCACTTTACATTAAACTGTAGATCCTATATTCTTAGGACCTTATCTGTATCCGATGGAAGGTGATTGCAAATCACCATCGGTTCACCTTACCTGAAGACCTTCGGGTCAGTACCTGCTTTCGGACAGAATACCAATCGTAATCGGGTAATACAACACATACATTATTTTTATGAGAGGTTAGAGAATTTTACGGGTGGCAGATCCCATAGCGTCTCCCTGACTTTTTCGTGTATGGAAACGTTGTTCATAGTTTGGTCTTTAACAATTTGTTTAATATTTCAGCAGAATTTCGTTTTCAAAGATAAGGAAATTTTGCCTTCGCTCCGTACTAAAATTTCACACATGAAAACATCCATCAGTATCAGCTTCGAAACCAAAGAAATGTCACATGTTTGTTCCAGTCAATGAGTTACAGTATATTATACATTTCAATGCATTGTCTAAAGAAGAATTGTTTCGAATTTCAAACATAGAAACTTATGTTGCCATTTTGGTTAGCTATTTTGGCTTTATAAAATATCCGCTTGAAGGATACTGTGTAACTGTCTAAATCCTAAAATATAATTATTAGACCTTGTCATTATGGCCCATGAAACTTTCTAAAAACCTAATGATCCAATAAAAATTACTGCCCGACGAAACCCGGTACAAATATGAGCGGATGAAGAAAAATTCTGAGTATGCACCCTGAGCAATGATTCCGCCAGACCCTCTTTCTATGGGGGGTGTCACCCCGAAATCCCCTAGAACGCCGACCAACGTAAAAACATTTGCTGTCAAAAATCGATAGAAACTGTGCAAAATTTCACTTACCCAGTTTTGACTTTCCACCCCCAATAAACTGAACATCCTGGCGGAATCCCTGCCCCTAAGATGGAAACCCTGATTATGGGCCTGATTCACTAGACCACAGGGACCAAACTAGTTGTGTGTTTATTTTTTGTTTCGGTAGCTACATTTCACATCAGGTGATCATATTTTCCGCACCCCAACCCGGGACACCTAATCGGAAAGTCATATCATCCTGAAACAAAGTATGTTCAGGAACCCAAATTTACTGTAGGCTACTTTACTTTGGCTAATGTAAAGCCAAGATCTCCAACAAAAGATGGCAGCACTATCTCGGTATATGTATACCGTATTTTTATCGTTGCACGAAATTTCAATATTGCTCCTACAAATTCAAACCTAGAGAGTTAAAAGTTTCAGGGAAGAAAGTTCATAACCAATTAAAAAGTTCTATCCGTGCCAATTTTTAATTTTCTTTCTTGTTCATTGTTAAAATTGCTTCATCGTTGTAATGGATAGTCAAATCTATAACAATGAAACTCTTTCAACAACGAACAAGAAAGAAGATGAAAAAAATCGGCACGGATAGAACACTCGAAATGGTTATGAACTTTGTACCCTAGAAAAATTAGCTCTCTAATCTTGAATTTGTAGCAGAAGCATTGAAATTTCGTGCAACGATAAAAATACATTATCTATCTATCTATATATCTATATCTATATCTACATCTATATCTATCTATCTATCTATCTATCTATCTATCTATCTATCTATCTATCTATATATATATATATACGGAGATAGTGCTGCCATCTTTTGTTGGCGATCTTGGCTTTACATTGACCATAAGAAGTAAAAATATTTTTTCCATACGAACTATTAAGTAGGCCCTACCATCCTGGTGCTAGATCTAGTATAATTAGCGGTGATTTTAGCACATTGCATTCTAATTTTTAATAAAATTATTCCCTTCTTTCATTCATGTACATGTTCTGGGAACGTTTGGTGAAATTCGGGATAAATCAGAGTTTCGGCTGAACCCTAAACAGGCGGGATAAAGTGTTAAATTCTGTGACTGTTCCGGAAAATTTGGAACGTTGATCACATAAATTTCGCAAAATACGTAAATAGATTTAATTCAATTTTGATGTATAAAAGCATTTAAGAAGAAAAGTATTATGTAATACTATCACATTCAAGTTCCTATTACGTTTATTGAAAGGATAAAACTGTCTAAGTTTACTGGCCAGGGTTCGAACCACCGCAACTAAAACGTAAACTGCTTAAATACAGCATGCATTAACGAATTCCGCTACGAAGCCAAAAACAAAACACAGTTCAAACCAAGCCCTGATATAAAAATTGCAAATGGTACTATACATGACATTCATTGTAGTAAATTATTTAATTAAAAATATGTTTTTCGACTATGAAGGTTATTGAAGTGTAGTGTGCAAAAGTATATATATTCGTTCTTTTATCACGTAATTGTATGTTTTACTGTCTTTCCCTTGTTTTCTCTCCTCAGACTTCTGAATAACTAAATCACTATCGTTGTGTTAAATAATTAACCACAGAAATTCGAATGATTAAAGTTAACTGGAGCTTTAAGAGATGGTTAGCGTTAACCGATGTTGAAGCTCTTAATCGGACGTTAAACCCGCTTAACAGATTCTTAATTTTTTACCCAGCTTCGGTGAAACGGTCAGCGGTTTATTTATATACATCCTTATGCAAAAAAGCCATTATTAGTAATAAATATGAACACATAAAATATATTTTGTAAGAATAAAGAATAAAAAATCATGCTCCCATAATTATAAAAATAAACTATTTTTGAAGGCGGACACCTCGGACACGGTGGACAAAATTTTGCGTAAATGTAATGGTGAAGTACTTTTTGTGGTTAATAACGTGATTCACAGATTACCCGTTTCGAAAACTGAACCAGAATACCACGTATTTGTATTATACTGAGTGCCTCTAGAAATCCCAGATCAAAATATCCAACAGGCATTATCTGGTTACGGCACAATCGTATCCGTCCAGAAAGCTTACTATAAGAACCTGCCCTATGAAACTTATAACGGTAAGCGCTTAATAGCATTTTCGCAGATCACGAAAACTCCCACTCGATATTTAAAATTATTCCAATACAATTTACAGTTAATGTCGAACGACTGGCTTGATAATTCACATGAAATTCTTCCACAGGTGCCTCCTACAAGTGCCGCATCAGACCCGCGACCTATGGACTTTAACTTTACAACTTTTCCAGTGCTTATACAAGGACTACGAATCCCTCCTCCTGCGAAACCAGCCATCACCCATTCGGACGACGCCTCTCAGGTGGAAGCTTCCTGCATTTCGAGCGAGCATACGGTAGTGGGAGAGGGGGAAGTTGGTGGTCCGTCATTCCCGGTCACGAGAAAAACTACAGCGTCGTAAAAAAGTCACTTAGTGGTATTCCGTTACGCTCTCAAGTATTCTCTTGGCGAGGCGCTACGGGAAGGATTTACATCGTTTTTTTAGTGCAGTGACGATACTTACTTAGAAATAAACTTGTTTGTTTGGCCGTGGTCACCTTCTTGGCTTTGGCACGATGGGGTTGGTACTTTGGCTCCTGTTTATCAGTCTCCTTAAGTGGGGACTCAGTGGTGTATGTGACGGAAGGGCTAGTGCTCCCGGAGATCATTTTAAACTGACTGAATATAATCTCAAAGTGGCAACACTGAACGTTTGTAAAAGTTATCATCCAGTCAAATGTGCGGTTCTAGAACGTTTTCTTAAAGATATACAGGGTGTCCAAGAGACATCTCCCCACGATTTATCTATTCGTAATTATAATTATCTTCTAAATTATGATTCGATTAATCGTGTGGGTTTGGGATACCTCGTGCGAACGGACCTTAATGTGGAGGACATTTATAAATCTCCTAATGGTCGGAATTACATTATTAAGATCGCAGGTCTGTGGATAGTGAACCTTTACCAATTTAGTGGCGCTCGATTTCATCGGGAAAGAGAAGATTTGTTTCAATTTTTGGCCCTTTATCTTCAAACTTATGCTATTACGGATTTCATCCTATTAGGAGACTTTAATTCGGGATATACATTGGATCCTTCTTCAGTGCAGCAGAACTATAGTGCATCATTTAATTCAATCCTGTTTTCTTTTCAGTTAAGTGAAGTGTGGCCGCATTTCTTTCCGAATCAAAATTTTGTTCACCTATTTTCATGGAAAAGTGAAGAGTAAAATTGATTTCATTTTTTTACTACAAGTATCCTCCCAAAAATGTGCAACATTGCTGTGTCAAGGCTCGCGATATCAGATCACGCTTTGCTCTATATTAATTTCAAGTGGCGAGCCGACCTTCATATGTGCCAACATTATTTGTGGAAATTAAACCCAGAATTTTAAAAATCAGAGCACTTTATAGAGTGTACGTAATGTCTTCTTATGTCGATGCAACTTTTGCTTCTGACATGGAGAGATTTGAAAGTTGCCTTTTAAAACATCTTTACCTACTTGTGAAATAGTTCAAATAACACCACCAGGTGCATTTTGAGCTAGTGCTTTACGCTTCTTATTCTTAAATTTGGAAATTGCACGGAGCTAATTCAAATGATGTTTTATGTTTGACATCATGATGGCTACTGACTTGAATTGGTTTATTCATGTCTTTTACTTGTGCATAGATGTGCATAGTTTCATCTGGAAATACATCTATACGTAGACGTAGGGCGTCCGATGTAGACTGAGTTAAATCGAAAAGTAAATATGAATGTGGTTCAGCAGTAGCATTTTCAGAAACTTGAATGACTTATTTTCTATATTGTGGCATAACTTGCCATGCTAAATATTGTATTTGTAACTTATCTCTAGGATTCTTAAACGCAATGATATAATGGGCGTTTAATGAGATATTACGTGCATATTTTCCTTTAGGAAATAAATTTTGAACTATAAAAATTGCACTTATATTCTTATGATGTGCAAATTTCGTGAACATTTTGTAAACGTCGGTATTAGTTTTAGTCATAAAATAATCAAGAATTAACAATGAATTTTCCTGAATTTCAAAACTGTTCATATCAGGAATACCAAAATGAAATCGTATATTACTGATATCACTCGATAATTTAGGTATCGCAGCACCATTTTACCATACTATTTTCTTAAAATGACTACAGAATGTAGTTTGATGATGGATTAATAACTTATTAACAAAATAACTTTTCCCAGCTCTGTTGGGACGTGAAAGCAGGATAGTTGCAGGATGAAGGAAGGCAAGCATCATGAGCTATCGACAAAAGAGAAATGAACTAACAGTCGATAAGTCATCTTCTTTTATAGCCGAAATGAAATGTTTCGAATTCATTACAAAATTTATGTTTACTTGCCACTTTTCTGATCTGTTTTCGTTTATGGTCTGGATATAATTTTGAATTTCAATTCCCTGCGACATCTTCGCAGCCACCATTTTCCACAATGGCGGCCAAACAGTCATTACGTGATTGCCAATTTACGTAAATTTTCGTTTTACCGCTTTGCTATCACAAACTAAACCAATATACATCTCAACTTTGAAAGAGCATTACATTTTTTTAAAAATTGAGTCCTAATGGGTCGAATACCTTCAAATTACTTCAAAAGTTGTGGAAAAATTAATCTTATAAAGCCGTCTCAGACGCGCATTTTAGTATGAATGTAATGAAGGTACATTAAAGAGTATATCTGTTTACTGCTTTCCTGTAAAAACTTAAGCGAACATTTTTAATTTTGAAAGAGCTTTAAATTTCCTCCAAAATGAGTCATAGTAGAGTCGAATATCTTTATTATTTCAAAAGTTATGCAGACATTTTTCATAGAATGCAGTCTCATACGCGCATTTTAGTATGAAATATTGGAGGATTTTCACGGTTTACTGCTTTCCTATAAAAATTAAGCAAACGTACATCTATAAACATGGAAATTGTATTGCAAAAATGTAAATATGCAATCCATCACATATTGCTTCAGACATTATTACTTTAGGCGTAGGCATTACGTATCTCTCTCTCTCTCTCTTTCTCTGGTTTTCAGCTAAGGCAGCAAAGACGATCTGCTATGCAAGCTTAGAAACGTATTAGTAACAACAACCCTTTGATCCCATTAGTCCGCTAAGAACTGCACTGATCGCTGATTTCATATCGAAAATGAGAATGTTAAAATTATCGTTTTATAAGACGTTTGGGGAAGCGATCAATTTAGTGATTGAGAGTCAGAAAACTGTGTGTAGAGCAAATGAGATACAGCTTGTTTTAATAGCTATGTAGACAATTTCTTAGAGGAATGCGAAAGAATGCGAAGTGCATCAGACACTTAAACTGTTAATCACTTGATAACTATTGAGAATAATTCTCCAGTTCCAGTACAAATGCAGAAATTTTGGACATCCAGTACAAATAAAACTGCAGAAAGGCGTTAGAAGTTTGGTTTGCTCCGAATATCTAAGTAGAGAAATGTCGATTATTCTAGGTGGTATGGCGATACCGTTTATCCTGCCGAAGCATATGTAAATGGGGCAGGGAACAATATCAGTGAATTGACTTCAGAAATTAAGGAAGCAAATCTTCGAATTGTTCCTCATATTAACTGGACGGTTAAAAATGGAACGAAGTGAGTTGTGATTGTATCCAATGTTACAGATGTTGTGGTTTTACTATTGCGATATTTAAAACATTTCGTAAATAATAGCGAGTTATGGTAGCTTTATAGAACTGGTAAAAGTCGTCGATTCAAACCAGTGAATGGGGTTGGGTGGAATGCAGTCTGTGTTGGGTGAAAGTTTGTAGCACGTTCTAGTTAAAGCTCATATACTCACTGGAAATGACACTATTAGCTAAGTTGGTTGTAAACACGCTTCTCTTAGTGCACAACTTCAAAATTTTTCTCTTGCTTGGTGAGAGCGATAGCATTTCCACAGAAGATATTGCAAATTCATAGGAATACATTGTTGGTGCGTGGCCATCAAATGCGATTGTAAATACTTTCGACGACCTGCGATACATGAGGTACTGACAGTTCTGCAAAACCTTAAATCTTCTTCCACCTACGTTATCACTTATATAATGACACATTAACCGGGCATTTTATGTTTGGGAATCACTACAATAATTAGATCCTTCGTACATGAGGTAGAATCCAGAAAATCACAGTTGGAAAGAAGATGGTGGCCTTCTTAAGCGGACCAATATCTAAAACAACTTCCAGAGAATATTTTTTACGAATGAGTGGGTGCAAACAGAGCTGAAACAGACAGTGTAGCTGTAGAAAATTAATATTGTCTTTCACTATATACTGTAAACGCGAATGGAAATGTGGAAATGCTATGCAATTACAGTATATACTTAATTCTATAGTTACCCATATTAAATAGGAAGAAAAATATCGTTACTTCCATATTGTAAAAGATGAAAATTAAAGTGTTTTGTTTGTCTATGATAATTACAGTAATTTGTGTTTTAAAATTAATTGGTAACCGTTCATCCGTGTACTCAGGTTCACTACCTTCGAGAAGTTAGCCGAGAGGTTTCGTTTCCCAAAGTGACCACTGAGATTGCAGCACACAGGTTTACTTGCGCGAAAGCAATAACGAATCAGAAACCGTGAGTTGAGCGCCTATATTGTAAATACTTTTTTTATGAACAGAAAATTTGCTACAATCAATGGGAACTTTAAATAAGAACAAGCTGCTAATTCATTACAGTTATTTATTTATTTGATTGGTCTTGTAGGTGCAGTTTGAAGGCATTTTCCGTCATCTCTCTCTCTTCCTCACACACATACATGTAGACAAAAGTATTGTAATTTTTATTAAATTTGGAAAAACACACACAGAGAGGGGAGAGTGTGTGAGTGGCTGACTGACTGTGTGTATTCATAAATCAGTTGAACTTTTCCTTTTATAATATTACCTATTCTTTCTTTCTCTCTCTCTCTCATTATGTTCCTCTGGTTTCCTTCGTTTCATTTTTATCTTATTCCTCCCTCTCCGTGTGTTTGATTGAACAGAAAATGTATCTAATAGAATGGAGATAGACGTATGACGTTCTCTTAATTGTTATAAGTTCTTCGAATATTACAACTGAAAGAATATAAAATTTATCTAAATTGTTTATAAAAAAAATATTCTGCTAATGCTACACTAGCCTTCTCTGAATCTTACACTGTTTGGAGCAAGAAATTAATATCCTGGGTATTATAAAAATCCTCGTTTTTTATGAAGTCAAGGTTGAAGCAAAGAATTTGCCGTTTTGTTACACCCAGAAACTTTTGAGCTTTGACTGTACATCTTGATAAGTAGCAACATTCTAAAAACAGCATAACAGTGCAGTGTCATGAACAGTCTTCCCCAGTCTGTTTGGTCTAGACTTCAACTTTATTTTTATATGGACCAGTCTAGTAACTTTGACTTTGGCCTGTCACGATTCGCCCTTTAGTTGCTAAAATCCACACCCATGTCCCTGCCGGGACTCGAACCCGGGACCTTCGAGCCGATTGCCTACCACCGCAGTCGGCGACCCTTCCGTCATTTAGTCTAAAGTTGCTTTACACGAGTGAGAGGTGAGATGGTGAGTCCAATGTCAGAAGGGGGAAGAGAGCACATTTCTTCATTATAATTTCGAGATAGCGGAATGCGAAGCATTCAAACGTCAAACTGACGCGTCAAACGTCAAACTTCACGTGAAAATCGTGCTAGAATGCCTAAAGTAGCCTGTTCCAACCCTGTTCTAATTCGTCAGTGGATACAAGATTTTACAAGTTCCACAACTGACGGAAAAGTTATTTTCTGTTAAGCATGCAACAAGAACGTTAGTATACCTAGTCTTGCATAAAAAATTAGTTGAAGCATGTCCTTTGTTTATTTCGTGGTACATTTTCAATGTTGCATTGTGGAACATATTTAGCGAGAGTTGTTCGTGTGGTCCAGATCCCCCAACCAAAAGTCAGACTTTTTCTTGTAAAATTAGTCTCGTAATTTTATTCAAATGTATTTTTCGTAAGATAAAATAAAAAAATAGCTGAGCAAAGCAAATACGTTTTATTTAAAAACTATAAATATGTAACAGTTTCGCCAACTTACTAACAACTTGGTTTCATCAGACATACTAAATCACATAAACAAAACACTTTCTAGTAAGACAGCCATGGGAGTTAAATAAAACCTATTTGCTTTGCTCAGCTATTATTTTATTTTATCTTAAGTTTTCAAAAGCAAAGCTTTGATATGGAAAAATCATAGTATTTTTCGTAATTTTCACACAAGACGCAACTCATACCCTCTTACCGTAAGCGTTGGACCCCCCCGGAATCAAGTAGATATACAGTAAATTAAAAATATCCTTAACAAAAGCTGTAAGTACAAATATTTACCAGTGGCATATTCTGGATTCTGGTAGTGGCTTGGACTACCACTACACAAAGTAATCAGATTTACAAGAAGTGTACGAGGTCACACATAGTATTGATGATGATGATAGGTGTTCTCCCCGAAGAAGGCCTGTGGTCAAGGTAGGCCAATGGTAGTTTGGCCCCCCTATCGGATGAAGATGACGTCCTAAGGACGGGACTTACAGTTTAATGTATGCTTCGAATTACTTGTGCCCTCACCGGGAATCGAATCCGGGACCCCTTGATTACAAGGCAGCGAGTTTTACCATTCACTCACATGGGAAAAACTTATAATATTAGTTAATTCTTATAAAGCAACTGTAGTGTGTGCATTTCTGTGTACTAATGTTATAAAGATTTTCATTTTATAAATTGTAAATTGATAAAAATATATAATATTTTATTTTAAGAGATTACTTTTCATTTTAATACCTTATTTAAAAATTTTAAATGGGTCTCCGTAGCTCAGGCGGTAGCGCGTCTGACTACGAATCGGGCGGCCCGGGTACTGGAGACTTTTCTCACAGTGTTCCCATGCCTGGCGCTCTGAGATCCACTCAGCCTCCTACCAAATTGACTACCAGAGTGTCCTTGGTGCTCCTGGGCACCTTGGGAAGGTAAAGGCGGTGGAGCGTGTGACTGACCACCCCATCTCACTTCGTACCGTAGGTCAAGAAAATGTGGGCGCTACCTCCACATCACCCATGCACCGTTCACGGCGCGTGCGTATTGCGCACAGGGGATAGCTTTACCTTTTTTATTTGAAAATTTTAAGTTCCTATTTTAGATACCTAAGTCTTAACTTATAACACCTAGAAATACGCGGTCTAATTGAAATTAATATACGGTATTGTCTACGCCCGCTAACTCAATACGCGCCATTTGTGACTAAAATATTTACATATTGACAACATTTTAAAATCTCAAATATCACGAAAACGTTCTCTTCCAGCAGCTGTTATTGCTAACACGGATCCGAGTACTGTTATTGCTAACACGGATCCGAGTACTGTTATTGCTAACACGAAAGAGAATATTGGATTACCTTTTTCAAATTTCCTTCTGGCTATGAAAAATATTTTGATAATTATTGGTTTATTTCCTTTTGTTCAAGACACAAACTTATTGTTATGATCTACTTCCTGATCTAATTTGTAATCTTTTCCTCTTTGAGTTTAGGATATTTTTAATTACGTAAAAATGTACGTGAAACTTAATCATGATAAAAAGTCAAAATTAAAGAGTATTTGTAAGATTTATTCTTACAATTTTATTCTTTAACGACGAAAACTACTATATGTTAGAGACCTGCACGAGACGAATTTTTCAGCCCGGCACGGCCAGAGGAGTTTTAAAAATTCTTGGCCCGAGCCCGGCCCGGCCCGATAAGTTTTAAAAAGTTTTGGCTCGAGCCCCAATATATTTGGATCTGGTATAATAATAATAATATAATAAATACAAGCCTATGTGAGTGTTTGAACAATGTGATGCGCTTAGATTTGCTAGTCATTTTAATTTAATTCTACAGGATTCCCGTTTCAATTTATTTCTAACACAAAGGATCAAAATAATCCTTTCACTATGAACAGTAGGATTACTTGTAGTCGCAGATTTCTTAAAACCAGCAAAGGAGCACATAGTCAAAGTATAACTTTTATTTACAAAACAAACTATCAGCAATGTGACCCCAACCGCAAGACCTACATTCGCACGGTATTTAACGCCGTATTAGACTGCAACCCTGACTTCATCCACCATTTCTGCCTGCAGGTCGCTGAAGTGGAGCGAAGAACGAAAAGTGCGGTTTCCTTTCATTTTTTTTTATGAAGACGACAACTCTGACTGTTCATCCCCTGGGAACTAGTGGTTGGATTTATCATATTGAAGTATTGACACGGACCATCAGAGGAAGCTTCAATACGCATACTTTTTTTGTTATTTATTGAGGGAAGGGCATGCAGTCACTCGTATGATTGCATACTGGAGTCAACGCCCCGGTGAACAACTAATCCTCTTTAGCGAAAGTGGAGTCGCTAAGCAACACAAACTGTAAATATTGCATTGTTTGTAATACCTTTTACTCTACGTGGCGTGCACACAGACTTGAACGTTTGGCCTTATTCCAATCATCGTTTAACGAAAGTCAATAATTATTAAACTGCTTTATAAAATTGCAATTAATCGGCCCGAGATCGGCCCGGCCAGGCCCAAAGAAATAGCGGAGCTGGCCCGCCCAAGCCCAGCCCGTGCAGGTCTCTACTATAAGTATTTAACATTTTGTTGATATTAACAAAGTTCGTACCATTCGTGCAAAGTCGCCAGAACATGTACACTCATGCTCAAAAGATTTTTCGCATGTCTTTATTTGACAGTTTTTGGCAAATAATATTTTTCTCCGTAGTTTTTGACATTCGCTTAATTATTATACTTGTCAAGTATCTAAAAATGAATATTTCCTGAAATTTTGTCACAGAAATGTTAATAAATAACGACACTAAAAAGAAAAAGTTAAAAATTGAGAAATAGTCGAAAAATTTCTAAGTCAAAAAGTCAGAAATGTGACAACATAGGGAAATTCGCAGGGAAATTTAGAGGAAAAAAGGGAAATTGTTTTCGCTTGCCGAAACAGTCCATATCTTTAGTACTATCTGAAACTGAAAATACAGAAATGTTGACTCAAATGAAACATTACGCAAACAAAGATTACAGATATAATGCATGCGCTGAATAATCATGTGACAGAAACTATTATATTCCCCAAACTGTATAGAAAAAAGTTATAAAATCTCATTTAACTTTCGAAGTGAAGACTGTCAAATAAACGGAGAGTCAATTAATGCTTATCAAGACGTTATATTGCAACGTCATCGTGGCGTAGTGGTTATACTTTAGACTTGTAATATAAAGGATCCTTAGTTCAAATCTCCTCCTATCCCTAAATTACTTTTTTTATAGATTTTCTAATATAAAACGGGGTTATTAATTTTTGTAGTTTCCGAATGTATTTATCTTTTTTATATTCTCGCATTGCTTATAGAATTATCTTTTCTACATTACCAGTAGACACTCAGGAAAGTGTAAGTGTTGTATATTAAATTGAAAAATAGTAACTTTTTGTTTAAAACTGTATTCTCATGTAAGGTTTAGCAACAGATCCTATGAATGCATGTGATCGAGAGCAATTACACTTTCAATATGTAAACCCAACCCATATTAAAACTAGTCATGCACATTACGCTTCCAATTCCCAACATGTATTAGAACGTTATATGTATAAATGTTACTTTCAACTTATTTATAATATCATTGTCTAACACTTGAATTAGTTTTCGAAAGGTAACAGTGTAAAATGCCTACAGGTTTCCCCATTATTCTATTATTATTATTATTATTATTATTATTATTATTATTATTATTATTA